>CANSZD010002553.1:185000-365589 GCA_947648045.1 Beta corolliflora
TAATAAATAATAATAATAATAATAATAATTAATAATAATAATAATAACAAATAATAATAATAATAATAATAAGTATTGATAATATTATGTTAATACTTATTGATTATTATCGATGATTATTATTTTAGAAAATTAAATATACAATTAAGTTCAGTGTCTCTCATTTCAGTTAATTTCAGTTAATTTAATTTAATTTCAGTTCAGTTAATTTAATTTCAGTTCAGTTAATTTAATTTTAGTTTATTTCAGTTCAGTTAATTTAATTTCAGTTCAGTTAAGTTAATTTCAGTTCAGTTCAGTTAATTTCAGTTAATTTAATTTAATTTAATTTAATTTCAGTCAAAATAAGTTCAAAAGAACGGGACCTTATTCTTTTGAAATGTTAAATTTAGTATACTTCATATTAGGTCCGTTCTTTTGGACTGAGAGAAACTGAACTGAACTGAGAGAAATTGAATTGCAGAGAGTAACTGAACTCGCTGAACTGAACTGAAAATAAGTCCAAAAGAAGAGGGCCTTACTCCCTCTACCAAACTTGCTTGGTGTAGCTAGTTGGGGATTTTTTTTTGTAAATATAAGGTCATAAGGTCAATTCCTCCCAACCATGGTACTTGGGGGTAAGGATTCCCCTTACCTTTCCCCCTACTCTCAAGTATCTGGCCCGCAAATGCTAGACCAAGAACATCATACTGGGTTGATGTCTAGATATAGTCATTCTTTTTACCATTAAATAATAATAATAACGATTTTTTCAACATATACCCCGACAAATTTATTTAGCACCATATACCCCCGGCCCGCAAGTTTTAAAATTCACCATATACCCCCAAAGTTTTTACAAATACATCAGACAACTCTTATGAGTAACGTAAGTCTAACATCGTTAGTCATTATCTCCTCTAATATTTAAATTGTTATTATGCAAATCATATAAACTTTTTTTTTCTGACAATGACTAAACAAATGAGAAAATCAGTAGCCCTCTTTTCTTGTAGCCCTCTTTTCTCGCTGTAGTCGCGAGTTTGTGAGCATCCTTGACGTTTTCTCTACTAACTTTAATACAACAAAAGTAATTATAAGTTTTTGCTAATTCCTTGATTGAGTTGATGATTGGTCTTATTTCCTTGTTGCAACCTGAATCGTTGATAAGTGCTTCCACAATTTCTTTGGAGTCTGTTTTGATGATTAAAGCTGGGCATTTTCCTATGAAGTCTGATATACCTTTGAGCACGGCATATGCTTCTGCCTGACGAGGGCTGATAGCAAATAGTTTTCCTGCATAGTCTTGTATGGGATGTATGTTTTCTCTTGTCCAAGCTATAGCTGCCTTCCACTTTATTCCAGTCTTGAGGAAACAAAATTGGCTGTGTGTATTGTATATACTTGTATGTATTATTTTATATAAACTATGTTCGAAATAAAATTATTATTATTTATTTATTTTACGAGATGTAGTTGGAATTACTTAGCTTTCGATAATTTTTGTGTGTTTGTTTTCCTTGTTCTTTTCCATTATATTGAAATTGTGCAGGTTGGTGAAAGGGACTAAGTTGCATAAATGAACGCACGTTATAGCTTTAAGATCACCTAGTTTAATAAATAGTTTCAGTATTGCTATTTGGGATTTGTTTAATCTTTAAATTGGCTTAAGTTAGACAACTTAGATTGGTTGATTTGGTAACTTGGATCGCAATACCCTAAAGGTTTGGTCGAATATTTCAAGTGCAAAAGTGCATTAAACCAAAGTTTTGGGGTATTACACCTCCTCCCATTATTACTGCGGGGGTGTGATAGAGAATATATATAGGATATTATTTTCTCACTGATTTAGGATATAATTTGTATAGATTTATTATTATATCTTTGAGATTCCTAACACCGTTAGGACTGGTATTTTATGACTATTATATATTTGATCAATGGAACCACTCCAAGGTTGAGGAGTTTATTGACGGGTCATTGTATACTCGCCAAATATAACCTAATTTATCCAATATAGGATAAGTATAGGGTCAAATCCACAAGGAAGTAGGGTTAAATCAAGAGTTAATTAGCTAACTTCAATGAGCTAAATCAATTTTTGGGTTCTTGAAAGTTTAACAATGATTCTAAAATCTAAATAAACTAGGAAATTTGCAAAGTAAATCAACAAGCAAGTAAAGGAGATAAAACAAGGGTAAAAGGACTAGGGGATTAGGGGATTCACCAACATTCAATCCAAGAATCCAACAATCAAAACCAAGGGGAAACAAATGAGGGATCACAAGGGGAAAATCACGCACATAGGAACTCTAATTACTCTCTCGAGCTAATTAGAGGAGCTTGATTAGTCACTCATGACCTATTATCATGGCATGAGCAACCAATCTAGCCAAATCAAGCACAACATGATTAATCAAGCTTCCCTAAACTAGAAAATACCTATTTTCATGGAGATCCTAGTCTAGAAACCAAACTTAGTTTATTCCTAGCTTCATCTCTCGATCCTTCACTAGGAATTCCAAATATGCAAGTTAAATTGTGATCAAGCACCCAACAAACCAAGTAAAACAAGTTCGATCAACAAGTTCAACCCCAAAAGTTAACCCCCTAACTTAGATCTAGGATCCAAAGAGTAAATGAAGGTTACATCCCTTCCCCTAGTAAGAAACTACTCACACATTATGGGAATAAAATAAAACAAAGCTTGAAATAACTTCATCACCATAACCTTGGAGTAAAAAGGGAAAAATGCAAATAATCAACTAATAAAGCAAGATCTAAACAAACAAAGTATGAAATAAGCAAGAATAATGGAAGAAAAGAAGAAAATAAACAAAGATTACCAACTTTAAGCTTTCATAAATGAAGAATGGAGATCCAAAGGTTTCAAACTTCCACTTTTCTCTCTGCTAGGGTTTTGTTCTAAACTTGAATGCTAAAACAAGATCTAATTTCTCTCTAATCTCTAATTAATAATTGCTTAAGCTAAAATAAGAGGAGTCCCTCTTATATAGTCATAAGAAATAAAACAGAAAATTACAAAACAACCCCCGCATTAAAACAAACAAAGTCGCAAAAACGTTCCGGAAATATAACCCGACCCGGGTGGGTGAGATGACCCGAGCACTCGGGTGGCTTGACCCGAGCACTCGGGTGGCCTGACCCGAGCACTCGGGTCACCTGACCAGGATTGAAATTTGAGTTTTCCGTTGATTGACCCGGGCGGGTCAGTTGACCCGAGCGCTCAGGTTAGGTTTTAGTTTCGTCAGTTCATTTTCAAACGGTCATATCTCACTCATTGTTTATCATAATTGAGCTTGTGACCACTTGTTGGAAAGATATTGAGCCAAACGTTCATCTCCAACTTGAATTGCTCCAAAATATTTTGTGTGCTGAAAGTTATGGTCATTTGAAGTTGACCCTTGTGCACAAACCCTTCTAAAACTTCTTATATTTGCCCCCGGAACTCGGTTATGCTTCCTTGACCTTCCTCTTTGATATTAATATTCGGGGTTGTGCAAGTGTCCTCCAAGCATGTTCCTAAGTCCTGAAATGAAACAAATCGCCCAAAGAAAGTGCATACAAGAAGGAAAATTGCACAAATTATGGAAATATCTAACAAACTAGCCTAAACTAACTCAAAAACAACTATAATACCAATTAAAAAACTATTAAAAAGTAAAGCAATAAACAAGATATCATTTATATTATCTAACAGTAAAATTAAGAGAATTACAAATCCGAATAAAAATAGTTTCCCGAAAACTGATTATACTGAAGTCCTAAATCCTAATCAAATGGAATTACTAAACTAAGTCTCACTCATTCTCTCCAAAACAAAATAATTTCTAAGAAGAACCACTAACATTCTTGTGTTATATAATCGCTATCAATATCATGACATATAAACTAAAATAAATAATTAATTGGTTATTATGAAAAAACTAGGTTGACTGACTTGAAAGAACTTCATGTAGACTTGTAAATTGTCTAGATTTTGTTGAGAAAAATACATTAAGCTTTTCCTGAACATTTATTCTACTTTTTAAAGTTTTTATAAGTGAAATTAGCTTATATAAATTAAATCAAGTCAAGATCCGGCAAAGTGATAACGCTTTAGGGAAAAGAGTCAAAATACACATTCTCGGACCCAACAACTTCCCACCTTGTCACCAAATAGGCTAACATATTTCCCCCTCGATTAACATGACTACATTGAGAAGACTCAAAAAGATTTATAACTCTTATCAACCTCATCATAGAAAAGAAAAATAGGAGAACAACCCTTTGTTCTGTTGTTGATCTTGCGAACCACATTCACTGCATCACACTCCAAGACCACCTTTTTCCACCCCATTCGCGCCACTAAGTCCAGACTAAAAACTACTGCAGCTACTTCGGTCATTTCCACACTATACCCCATATGTCCTCTTCTAGCTCCCGCTGCTAGCAAAGCCCCTTCAGCTTTTCTAACCACCGCACCCAGACCCACACCACCGTCAGCAACCATATGCGCATCAGTGTTAACCTTCACAACATCAGGTGGAGGAAGAATCCAAGAAGACCTGGAAGGCGTGGCTGTTGCTGCTTGATTTCCATGGACCATAGCTGTGTACTTCACGTTGTCCTCTGTCATCTTTGAGAACCCTGCAGCCACACTAATTGGGTCATGGTAGCTATTTTGGAAAAGCTTTTCATTTCTGCAGAACCAAGCATCCCACAGGAGGGAGGCAAAGCAGCCTAGGTCGTGTTTATCGAGCTTTCCCGCAACCCACTCAAAACGTTCGCCAAAGGAAGTCAGGGGAGCTTCTTCAATTAATTCATTGAACTTGCTTGAAGACCATATAGTACAAGCAGCACTACACTCAAAGAGAACGTGTATGATAGACTTATAAGGCGCACCACACACTTGACAAGCTTCATCAGATGCAATATGGGGACGGTGTAGTACGGCACGCACAGCTAGGCTACATTTGCAGGCACGCCACAAGAAACGACGGAGTTTTGGAGGTCCCTCAGCAGACCAAACCACCTTCCACATAATTTTCCCGGGAATCGGCCATGTAGAAAATCCCACGCTTGATGCATCCCAAGTTTTCCCAACCAATACCCCGACTTCACCGTATATTCACCGTCATGGGATGACCGCCAATAGCGACTGTCACGAGGCCAATTAGTAGCTAATGGTATTTTGAAAATGAGCTCACAATCTTCAGCAGTAAAAGTCTCGCGAATCACATCTTCCTTCCATCTTCCCTGGTCAAAATCAATGAATTCTGCCACACGGACATTTGGATCACAATTGATATTGGGTGTTAGAACATGCAAAGAATTATTCCCAGCTAACGATGCTTCATTCCAAACACGAATGTCATACCCATTTCCCACTCTCCACTTGAGACCATCCAACAATAATGATTTCACACCCCAAATACTCTTCCACGTATTTATAGCTTGGGTCATACCCAAGGCGAGCATCAATGAATTCACCATTTTTCAAATATCTCGTTTGTACAGCATAGTGAATAATAGAGAGCTCTTATCATTATGAAAACGTCAAGCTTGTTTTGCAAGGAGAACCTATAGCCGGCAAAATAGCCCAGTACACGTTTACCCGACCCGAGACCCGTTTTTCCACTCGGAATAGAAGTGAAACCCGAATAACACGGCCCGAAAATAACGACCCGAACCGACCCAAAAATAATAATAAAATTTTTTTCACAAACATTAATTTATGTGTTTTATTTATCTTCCAGGAACGAAGCTGGCCTTACCCGAATCGAACCGATTAGAACCAAACCGAACCGATTGGAATCGACCCGATGCTGATCCGACTAACCAAACATGCACCCAACTCGAACACAAAGTTGACACGAATAAGACCCGACATGTATGACCCGTTTGCCACCTTTACAAGAGCATGATTGAAACATTTAAGATCTCGACATTCTTGCATTATATAATCACTATCAATATAAACTAAAATAAAATAATTAATTGGTTATCATGAAGAAACTAGGTTGACTTACTTGAAAGAACTTCATGTAGACTTGTAAATTGTCTAGATTTTGTTGAGAAAAAAATATATTTAGCTTTTAAAAGTTATCTCAAGACTATTAATGTTAAAAGTTAACTCAAGACACTGATTTGTACTAGTACACACTGTGTCTTTACCTTTCAGTTAAACTAGAGTCTAGAGGAAAGGTTTTTAACAAAAACTTTATCCTTTGCATCTCAAGGGCACTAGTTCTTATGCCAAATCTTATTACATGAAGATGAAATGCGTGTAATTTGGTATTGACTATTTTTAACTACTCTATCCATCTCTACGTTCTTGGGACAAAAATTAGCCTCGGCATTAAAAGCAGAGTTCCCCTAAGTCCTAAGATGGACCGGTTTACTCTAGAAAGATACCATAGATGATCAAACATTTGCGTAAGAATTGGTTTACGATTACTAGTCAAGGCGTACTATGAATTTAAGCCAATGTCTGGAAAACAAAAAAAGACCACCGATGACATAAAGAAGCTGAATTTCGTCAAGCTTTATTCAATTTGATCCTAGTTTCCTAATATTTTCTCTGAAGGCTCAGTTGTCAATTTAAAACGATTAAGAAAGAAGATCATCTCATGTGTCTTTTAATTGCTTTTGAAGAGGAGAGAGTAAACATATCTCAATAAGAAATCAAGTAAAAGTAAATATAACATAAAAGAACTGATTAGTAGAAATCTCGAAAAAAAAACACTAATATACTTCCTCCGTTTAGAAATAGTTACCCCATTTCATATTTTCACGCTCGTCGACGCGTTGTTTTAGACGTTAATATCTTTAATTATCAATAATAAAATTATAAAAAATTGATTTAAGAAAATATACATTGAGACGAATCTAACAAGATCTCATATGGCTATATTTTTCCTAAAATATAAATCACCAAAGAAAATCAAAGTATAAATACTTAAATAGTAAACACTAAGCAAATGGTGCAACCATTTCTAAATGAAGGAAATATATGAAAAAAATATAATGACGTAGGATCTTGATATATAGTATCATTTTTATCAGCTTGTACTCTCAAAAATATACTTTATAATATAGATATCGGTGGTCAAAGACTTGCCTTGCATATTTGCATGTTCTACATCTATTTTGAGATGAAGGGAGTTAATCAATTCTATGACACTTTTTATTTTGTCGTCAGATTCCATCCAAATTCAAACTTCCGCTCATTGACCTCCTATCTTCCTCCTCTTTGCGCATGTTTTTTTTTAGCAAGAAAGAAAAAAACTAGGGAGGAACCCAATTAACAGGCCACCCTAAAACATCATTTCGCATGATCTTGGAAAATAAAATATCAGGAGATTCAAACCAATAACAGAGATTAGTAGTGGAATGACCATGATTTGCCATCGAGTCTGCATCATAATTAGCTTCTCTAAAAGCATGCTCAATATTATAATTATCAAATTTTCTAAGATCCACTACATCATTAATAAGAGCATTAATAGACCAGGAATTTTCCAGATTCTTTTTATAGCCTGAATAACCGAGAGATTATCACCCTCAATATAGATGTTGGGAACCCTCCAGGAAGAGAACCCCCCATATACCTTCTCTTAGACCCCAGGCTTCAGCTACTAAAATGGAATTATTATCAGCAATGGCGTTAGCACCACTTAGCAGAAGATTCCCCAAAGAATCTCTAATAACAAAGCCATAAGCAGTGCTACCATTCTGCAACTTGGAACCATCAAAATTAAGTTTTACAAAATTAAGCGGAGGGAGAGACCAAATAATGTTAGGCCTAGGCTTTTTAGACTTTTTATCTATTTGTTGACTATTTCCAAGATTAGAAACATCAGTATGGAAACAATCTAGATTATGCATATAAGCTTTAATCATAGCCCCTAGCTTGGCTGGAGAGAAGCTTTCCTGACGAAAGGTGATACTATTTCTAGCATACCAAATGAACCACCAAACAACAGCATAGAAATTGATATTCTTAAGAGTCAAACAAGACTTAAGATTGCAAAAATACTCAATGAAAGAGAGATCATTGCTATCAATACGGAGGGGGGAAAAATCTCCATTGACATTAACTATTTCTAAAACATCATGCATAAACGGACAATCAAGAAATAAGTGATGATCATCTTCAGAGTGAAAGTTACAAAAAACACACTCTAAAGGAAGGAAAGTATGACTCAATTACACATAGTCACTGTTATTTTGTCCTAATCTTTAACCAGCGATTTTTGATGTCAAACGTTCAAAGATCTTTGAAAATATGATTTCCTTGTGTTCTTCAAAGGAAATGGAAAAACATAAACATTAACCAATAGTCAAGTTAAATGAAGTTGCTCCATTTCATTGTCAAAGTTATAGAGTATGAACATTTACTATGTCCCTGATCATACTATTGTGTTTTGGGTAGTTTTCATGTCAGATGGATCGACACTGAAATCTAACTACAACTTCTATTATAGGCCAATAGGGAACCCAAGTTTCTAAGTTCAACATTAAAGACCCTTTTTTCCACAATCAATAGAGCCCAATAATAGTTGGGCTATTTAATGGAGATGTGAAATATAAGCAGAAAGAAAGAGTTGTATCTAAGATGGTACTCAATTATTTAATGGAGTTTTTGCCTAAATTACATATGCAAATAGTATAAAATCCATCCGTTTTTAAATAGATGTTCCGTTTTACTTTGCACACTTATCAATGCATAACATTCACCATTAATATCTCTAATTATACAACAACAACAACAACTAAGCCTTATTCCCAAAGTGATTTGGGGTCGGCTAACATGAATCGTCAACTGAAACCGTTACCAGAGGAGATGGCCTCGACAAGAGTGATAAAAAGGTTTTTTTTTTATAGAATTTTTAAAGAAGTTTTTTTTTTTAAAGTAAGGTTTACACCAACAAGTTTTAAAAGAGGTTTTCAACAAAAGGTTTTAATACCAACACAATTGAGAAAAACAAATAAATGCAAAGAATCACACCCCTTCCTCCACATGGATATCGCCCTCCACCCACTTCTATCCAACGTCACGCTTCTCCTCAATCCCAAGTAACCTCATATCACTTTCAATTACCTTCATCCAAGTCATCTTAGGTCTTCCCCTACCCCTTACAATTTGGTTACTCCTCCACTCTTCAATTCTTCTCACCGGTGCATCACCTGATCTCCTTTTCACATGACCAAACCATCTTAACCGATTCTCCCTCATCTTTTCTTCAATGGATGCAACTCCAACTTTTTCCCGAATCACTTCATTTCTTAATCGGTCCTTCCTTGTGTGGCCACACATCCACCGCAACATACGCATCTCCGCCACGTTCATCTTATGAACGTGGCATTGTTTCACCGCCCAACATTCGGTGCCATATAACAAAGCAGGCCTAATTACCGTACGGTAGAACTTTCCCTTCAAGCTTTGGGGAATGCCGTAATCACAAAGGAATCCGGTGGCGCTTTTCCACTTTAACTAACCCGCGTTAATTCTATGAGCCACGTCTCCATCCAGTTCTCCATCCTTTTGGAGAATGGATCCTAGGTAACGGAAGACGTTCGATCCTTGAACCACTTTAATATCTCTAATTATACGTTACTAAAAATTATAAGAAATTGATATTTTGGAAACATGTCAAGACAAATTCAACATGTTGTATGCTAATATTTGGTTTATACATATGTAGAAAAAAATGATCAAAGTAGAATTTGTGATAGGAAGTACGTTTTCAATCATAGAACATCTATTTTAAAAAGAGAGGGAGTACTTCATTTTTTTTTAATAGGGGGGATAGAATTTTCCCTCGCATGCAGAGGGCGTGTTACAAGTCAAACACTATAATGCCTCTGAAATACACATCTAGTGCATTTTGTTAAAGGTAAGATTGAATATCTTTACAAGTGGAAATTTCGAGATCTCAAATAACTAGGGCAAGAATCAAACCCTGTCCACGTGTTACAACTAAGTAGTGCACTTAACTTTCTTTACATCTACTCATCTAGTGCATATACTGGTATAAATTTGTAGTTGCTCAATTTATTTTGGCACACTTCTAACACAAGATGGGCATCTACTAGACTACTATCACCATTTCTATGTCATTGCAAACCTACTTTAGCCAGTAACACAGAAAAAGAATGAACGTAAATCTCGGTCAATGATTTAAATAAAATTAACAGCCCCAACCACTTCATTAACATATGACGACGACACTTGAAACACCAACGTTTTTATAAACATTACAACCCAATTAGCACATAGTTTGTAGCTCTGATCAACAAGTTAAACCTAAGCCAAATATGTGACCAAACCCCACAGTTGCAAGGTCAAAGTTACTCACAACCAAGAATGATGACACACCGAATCAATAATGTGAAGGATAAAAAAAACAATGTTAGACCTCCGAACAGATTAAACCAAAGCGATGCTGCTTTCACCACCAGGAGGCTTTCGGACCCCGCTGTAGTAGTCTCGGGATTCTGCCTTTCCGTCCGCAAAGATGTTGTTCCCGCGTATCTCTCTCAGCTTGGCATTACTCAAGGGTTTCTCTGCTGAACTAGGAGGAGCATCTTCCTTAAAGATGTTGTTTCCTGACAAGTGAGTAAACTTCTGGTCAGAAATCTTTTTTGCTGTTTTCACTACAGGTTCACTGTCTGTTTCCTGGAATGCCGGTGATCGCGCAGTAGCCCGAGGCATAATTTCAGGTGGAGGGGCAAATATATCATGCCCACTTAGCTCCTTGCACTTGGCATCGGAAAGTTGCTTCTTCAACTTTGCTTCGGCCGTGCTATCCAGATTCCCACTAAGTTCACGCTGCTTTGCTACTTCTGGTAAAGTGGCAGGTTTCTTTGGAGAGACACTCTCATCAGCACCAAATGAGATTTGACTCATTCCAGAAAGGGTTTGCTGGTACACCAAATCAACATATAATAATGCAAGGGCATCAATATGTCAATATACTAACCAAACAAAGAAATAGTTAATTACAACAACAGCTTTGCTAAGACAAAAGAGACAACTTTCCCAGAAGTACAAACACTCAATTTTGTTTGTAATCCGGGAGCAGAGTACCATAGCTGCTACATTTATCAGTTTTCAACAGCCACTAGTCTTCAGTAACATCATGATACTCAAAGTCTTCAATTTATTTGAAGTACCCGTGATAGATCCTCAACACCCCGGCATGGACCTTTCAACACTTCTTTTTAGCTAAATTCAAGTAAAATTTCATATACTAGCCTAGACAGAGACTTGAACACGCACCCGTGCCCGACACTTACACCCAAGTCACAAATTACGTAGCTTGACAAAGGAATTTCCCCCACTTTTTGCTGATAACTTGATGATCATGATACCATGCTCTCAAATATCATTATTCATTACCAACCAAAACTAAAGAAATTTCCAGGTATATGATGACCTTGTACTAGGGGATATGTTTGTTGTATACCTGGTACATACGTACGCCAGTTTTGTTATTCGGAGTTTGGTTGGCACCTTCAGCTTCTTGGTCCTCGTATTCTCCTGATTCAGCTTCAAAAATGCCGCTTCCAGTCATCTCTTTTAACTTGTTATCAGAGCATGGTTTCCTGGAGTTCAAACGTCACAAAGACTCGTTATACACAGTCCATTTCCAAGTTAAAACAAGGTTCAACCAATCCGACACGATCTATTGCAATTCACCCTTTTTACATTCTTACCCCGTGTACAAAAACACTCAGCTCAACATTGAACATCAATTAGGAAGAATAGACAAGAACAAATGCTTAACAACATCCAACACACAAACACAAAAAAAGCAACCGGCAAGACTACACAACAAGGCCAATCAACAGAACAACCAAAAGCAATAAGTTCTCTTTACATACAAATACACATTATTCACAGAAAAACAAAAAACAAAAACAATAACCATTTTAAGTAAATTTCTGTAAAACTGAACCAGCAATAATTCTCAATCTTCCAAAGCTACAATAGCATGGAAACAATGAGGAATATTTGGAACAGATCAAACAGCAAAATATCCCTTTTTTATGCAAATTTTAACATTTACATTCTCAACAGTAAATGCTGAACATTAGTTTGATGTGCAGACATCTTACAGTTCCACATGTGAAGGTTTAAGATCCAATGAAATCAACAATAAACTCATAATCATACATAGTACAACATGAAATCAAACAACTACTCCCTCTGCTTTTTTTTTTTTTCTTTTTTTTAAATTTTTTTTTTTTTTAAGTAAAATTATAAAATGTATTACAACATGAAATCAAACAACTAATTAATGAAAAAAAAAAGAGGGGTAATTAATGAAAATAAAAAGGGGCAAACAAACAAGTAAATGAAACTACAACAAGAAAAACGTGAGAAAATTCAGTTTGGTAAAAAATGAACAAAACAATCAGATCTTACCTTTTCAACAAGGACTCTACCTCCTCATCCGTTACTTGCCCTCCAAACACCACCTTACTGATCCCATCCGATGGCTACTCATTTCCCAACAAATCAAAATAAAATCTCAGTCCCCACAAAAAAAACTAAAAATCAATTTTTCAATAAAAAAATTGCCAAAATCAAATTTTTAAAAAAACACAGATAGTAATTTCAGTCAAAAGTATAAAACCCACAATTCAAAATTTTCAATAAAAACTCAAAAAAAAAAAAAGAATATCAAAAACCCAGAAAATTAGGAAAAAAAAGTGGAGGAGAGAGAGAGAGAGAGAGATAACCTGAACGTTGCGAATAGGGCGATTAGCAGAGGAGAGAGAAAGAGAATCGGCGGGAGGATTTTCCGACCAAGTGAGCAGATCTGCTGTTGAAGTGTGAGGTTTTCTCACCGGAGTTCCACGATGCTCCATTTTTGTGTTTTTTTTCTCTCTCTTCTTCTTCTTTTTTGCTTTTTCTGGGTAATAAAAATCCCAACTCCCAAAATGTGGAAACAAAATCACAGAAGAGATAGGAGAGAGAGAGGAAAAAACAGAGTTTGTGTATGTAATTATGTTTTTATGTAAGTGTGAAATGTGTGATGTTATCTCACAAAACACTAAAAATCCCAAAAAAAGAAATTGCAATTTGATTTGATTTATTGCACGCAAAGAATAATTTAATTTGGGAAAGAAGAAAGAAGAAATTGTTGGGTGTTGTTTCTGAAGTTCTGGAGTGTGAAAAAATGCACCTTCTTTCACTGACACTGTGTTTCTTTACTCTATTGCTGCAGCTGCAAGAGAGAGAATTGAACAAAACTTAAAAATCAGAGAAATTAAATTCTCTCTCCTCTACTTCTAGCAGCCAAAAAAAAGGGTGGAGAGAGAAAAAGAAGGGGGGGATAAGTGAAAAGACGAAATTACCCTTCTGTGCCGTTTAAGTTTTACTATTCCAGTGGTGTGTGCTAGCTAGCTCATCTATACGGATGCTTTAAGCTACACTCATAAGTGGACCCCACTGTATACGAGTTAAACCGTATTCTGTACGCTAATTTTTTTGCCCTTCTGTAAATGTAAATTGTATTTTTTTTTGCCACGTGTCACTTTTTTAAGCTTAGCTTTTACTTTTTTTGGAATATTTTATTGGATGGATGTAGTTTGAAGGAGTAGTAATTTTTGGAGGTGGGTAAAAGACGGAGGGAGTAACTGGTAAGATATTCGATTGTTTATTGCGTAATGTAGATTTGAATCTTTTGGGAAATCGGCTACTATTTTGAATTTCAGTTGGTGGATGTGCTACAGTGGTGTTGCGTATAACGGTAATTATCTCATCTGAAGATTTTAGAACTTTTTTTTTTTGAGGGCTGAAGATTTTAAAACTTTGTTCCGAATCAAAGATTATAATTTTTTTTTAAAGGGAATCAAAGATTAGAATTTTAGAAGTGTGTATTTGGAACGGGATTACGGGAATTAAAGATGATGTTGATCATGATTTGACAAATATTCTTGTTATCCAAGATTTGAAGTTGAAATTGGAACTAATGGTTGGCTCATTATGAGTAAGTAATTGAGTATTTGTATTAAGATTGCGCATTAAATGATAATTTCCTTTTGAAAATGAGATGGAGAGGTTGTCGTGAGTCATGCTATTGCCTATAAATTTAGCCCATTTTAGCAGGGGCGGAACCAGAAAATTATTTTCAGGGGGACCATAGGAAAATTTTCAAAAGATTAGGAGGGACTTGTTTAATATTTTTACCTATTTTTGAAAAAATACAACAAACTTCACCTTAATTTTTCAAAAAAAAATTAAAGTTGGGGGTGCCGAGGGCCGAGGCCGCCGCCCGCACCCCCTATGTTCCGCCACTGCATTTTAGGCACAAGGGTAGGATTAGGCTAAATTAACCCTTATATTTGGACCAAAATCCTTCACCCGAACTCGGGATTTTTCTAAGTTGAACCAGTCTAAAATTTCTCTTTTGCTTAACTTATACATGCAATTAAGAATTGATTTATGTGTAGCCTATGTGTGCATAATGAATGAAGTATTAAGTTATAATATAACTAATAATAGGAAATTGTCGCCTGAGTAGTACATGTTTTAGGACTGACTTTGTAAATTAGTACTCTTATTTTTTATATCATTCTCACTTTGTTGTGCACGTCTTCCATTGCACATTTTAAACTTAAATATTGTTCATTATATATTAGTAAATATTATAATGATTGAATATTAATAAAGTATTAATTAAGATGAATCAAACAAGACCCTCCATCACTATATTTTTTTCTTATAAATTGAGAAAAATTGAGAAGATTCTCTCTAAGAATGAATAATGTCAAAATTCCAAATGAGAAAGATAAAAAAAAAACAGAGTGGTACCTTATTTAAGGAAGTTTATAAAAATCTCTATTATATAAGTCAAGGGAGGAGATATGGTGTCCCCCTTTGAAATGACTAGAATACCCTTTAATAATTTAAAACAACGTTTTCTTTTTATAAAAAATTAAAAAATGAGAATCAATGTAACTTGTCATATGGAATAAGTCAAAAATAGAATATGCAATCAGCATTAATAACTTGACAAATTAGATCGACACAATCAATTCACGAAATTAATTAGAATCTTCAATCTAAAAAAATTAGCGATATATCCTAACAACATAATACTTCGTATTTACAAAGTTCGAACAATATGGTTTATTAACATTTACAATCGTTAAAGAACTATACTAAAGCCGCTGACAAGGAATTATTAAACCATCGATCAAATTTTTCAGTGACGTTATTGAACAGTTAAAAATCAGTCGGTCACCTTCAATTTAAATAGATAGTAACATGTACAAAAGAACCTCAATAATTTACATTACTATCAAAATTATTTTAGATTAAAAATATGTTCATTCGTACATATAGCTACATAAGGTTGTTGATGCATGCATCGCGTGCATATACGACTAGTAATATCTTAACTTTAACAATTTATCAAAAATAACCTTAACTGTTTTCTTGAGGAAAAGTCACTTATTAGGCAATTGACCATATAAGATTCCACCCATTTCTTGATCATTTGTATGCATCAACTCACTCTTTCTCCCTTGAAAAAAAAGCTTGATTACTCTCTCTCCAAACTTACCCATTTCTATTCATATCATCACCAGGGGAGGACCTATTAAAGGTCTTGGGTGGCACGAGGCCTACAAAAAAAAAGTCAGGTTCCTTTTTTTTATTTTTTTATGCGAGACAGATTTTTACAATAGAATAAAATTGGCACTTGCGCAATATATTCATTCAATGTAAGTTGCTTCAGTGGTAAACTCTCTCAGAACTTCTTACAAGCAGACGTGAGTTCAATCCCTAAATACTAATTCCATTTTTTCTACTTTTATTGCTTGATGCCTAATGGAGATAGCATTGAAATATCGATATAACGAAGGTATATCTAGGAAATGACTCAAATAATATAAAGTTTAGTTTTCCTATCGTAAAAAATGAACTTTCAATTTATGTATTGTGATCATTGTCTATATGCTTGGTTTAGTTAGGACCCCTCCAAATTCAAAATGCTTGATCCGGCCCTGATCATCACTCCATATCGACCACTTTACCCTCTTCCTTTTCGTTCCTCCATGATTTATAATTTTCCCAACATATGCAAATATTGTATTTTATGTTTAAAAAAAAAAACTAAAATCAATTCATTAATTGAAAACAATAAAAATTTGATACTATGAACATAGACATTGATGCGAACCTAACCACATTTCACATGTTTATTTCTTTGTCTAAATCTAAATTATGAAGGTTGGCCAAAGTTTAAATTTTTTTTAACCACTTGAATAATAAGTTGGTAGAACTTTGGAAAATGCATAGGGTACATATCAAATAAATTTTCCTTCTTACAAAACTACGATAGTTGTATACGAGATATAACAATTCTATGTACAATTTATCATATCGTTGCTTCTTAATCTAGTCTAACGAGGGGTCTATTGTTCTATAATTATTTTGAAATTAATTTTGGTTGAGTCAATTATTTATAGACAGAGAACTAACACCTTTTGTAAAAACTTAGCGATTGCGTGGACCTGGTCCATATTAATGTTAGTGTGAAATAAACCATCCATGTAATATAGTGACCCTTTTTTTATATAGTCAATCAAAAGTTACACTAATCTACTACTTCCTCAGTTTTCTTTTGTTTTTCTCATTTGAAATCTTAGCTTGACACTATTCAAAATTAGAGAAAATCTTCTAACTTATTATCAATATGTAAGGAAAAATATAGTCATGTGAAGTCTTGTTTGATTAGTCTCAATGAGTACTTTATTAATATTGAATCGTTATAATTTTCACTAATATGCAATGAAAGATATTCATAGTCAAAGAGGTGCATCGGCGAATGCGCAAGTCAAAACAGGAAGAACAAAAGAGAATGGAGGGAGTATTATCTAACATAGTGATATTTTTTTTCTTCATATAGTCGCTCATTCTTACATTAGTTTATTATAATAAAAGTTACACTTGATAACGTAGTAACATTTTTTCTCACATAGCCAATCTTTACAATCTATATCTATTATTTTTTTTAACATAGTGATCCTTTTTTTTATATATAAATTACATGTATTAGCATTAGGTCCACAATAAATTTAGTATGTACATAGTCCATATAATTTTTTTTTTCCGAGTAGGGTAAGTAAAGATTTGTCTAATCACAATTAAAAAAAGATGTCTAATATAAGCACAAAATATTGAACATCCCACGAAGAAATATCCTAATATAAATTAATAAAATACTCAATGTATTATAATCTTGGGTTTCTTATAAGTTGCAATACGTTTTGGGTGGATCGAGTTCACAATAAATTTTTTTGCACCAAACTGGCTCTATCACAATAAAATTCACTATATTAGAAGAAAATCGACTATATCATACGAAAATTGATCACATCAGAAAATATCATACAAAAACTAACTATATAAAATTTTTATTATATCATACAAAAACTGACTATATCGGCCCTGTTTAGCACTACCGTTTTAGGTAGCAGGTAGCGGTTGGACAAAATCAAAATGCTACTTAAGAAAATGATGAGTGTTTGGTAAAGTAGTGGTTGTAGTAGCTAGGGATGTCAATCCAGTTCAGATCCGACCTTGTTCCGCTCCGATCTAAAGGAAAAAATCTGAGTCGAACTCGACCCTGTTTAAAAAGTCCGACTTTGAGTCGGAGGAGGGTCGGAGTCGGATCCCATAAAAAAAAACTCGACATCCGACTCCAACTTTAAGGCAATTAGTCCTTTTTTAAATTTATATTAATGTGTTATGTATGTATAGTCTAACTCTGACTTTGAGACAATTGTATTATATAAGATATTTCCATCGAAGAAATGATTGTTAAAAAAATGGTAATGGTTAGACTATTTATACTAAATAAGATTTTTCATATGAGTATTAAAAGAAATAGTAATGATTAGATTAATTGCATTATAGAAGATTTTTCTATTAAAAATTGGGGTGAAAAAAGGTCGAATCGGGTCGGAGTCAGTTGTTAGGATTTAAGTCGATTCAGACTCGGATTTGGATTCTCATAGTCAAAGTCGAATTTAAAATCCGACTTCTTATAGGGTCGGAGTCCAATTATACGTAATCCGATCCAAGTCCGATCTGCTGTCATCCATAGTAGTAGCTAGTAGCGGTTGGAGTGGATTATAGGTGGCGGTTGTACAACGTTACTACAAGTAACGTTTGAGATTTTTAGGTAGTGGTCTAGCGAATAAACATTATATAATAGTATAAGGTAGAATTGTTAACCAATATTTTTTTACAAGTATAGAAACATGATGAATCAACTAAATGATCCACATTAGCTATCCAATCTGCTGCTGTGCTTGCTTTTCTGTAGATGTGTCGATATTCCAAGTATTAAAAGATTGAAGCAATGCTTTTGATGTCGTGGATGATGTGTGCTACTTTCTCCGTTCTTTTTCCATTGCAACAATGAGATTTTTACACTATTCACTCACCACTATTTAACTATCTATTGTGATTTTTAAGTAAGGAAAAATATAGTCATGTGGTGTCTTGTTAAATTCTTCTCGATATGTACTTTTAAAATATCAAATTTGTATATTTTTTGCTAAAAAGTAATTGAAGATAATAAGGCTATGTTTAGTTCACCTTATTTTTACTGATCTGATCTGAACTTATTTAATCTGATCTGAACTTGTTTAAAAAGTTGTGCATTGAAAAGCGTAAAAACTCAATTATTGCAAAATGATTACATCAGAAAATTGACTATATCATATAAAAGCTGACTATATAAAAAGTTTATTATATCATACAAAAGCTGACTATATCATATGAAATTAAATATATCATATAATTTGTGGTGCACAATAAATTATTGTGAACCCTGTTTATTTAAGTTTTTTTTCCATCGAAAAAAAAGCAACAAACACTGTATTAATAATTTTGTGTCTCTTCAGATTTGGTTTGAAATTAGACTAGTTTATTTTTATGTGATTATAATGTTAATGTCAATCGATATGACAATGTTGGTTGGTTTATCACTCACTGTACGTAGTCTACGTACTATGCCGTTATGCTACATTTGTGTTGTTGTCCATGGTAGAACTTTCACTAAGAATTTTCGCATATGTTTCTGACACAGTGACACTCCATGACAATTTACAAATAGAAGTTCTCCTAGTGGCTAGCAGATAGATTGATATCTGTCACATGCGAGAGAGACGGGAAGAAATTAAGCTTCCCAACGACATCTAATTAGGTTTAATGAATAATCATCCCCTTGGCAGGTAGCTAATGGCCATGTTATTTAGGGATAGTGAAAGATGTAGACATAAAGCAATGATACCAAATTCTCCTAATTGAATAATCATCCCCTTGGCAGGTACTTCATCTGTAACTAAATAACTGTAACAATTTTGGTGAGCACAGACTCCTATAGAGAATTTCTTAATGATTGATTAGATTGTATATTTGGGAAACAGAAGGAGAGAGAAGATTACATAATCAAACACCACCTTCATCATCGGCCACCACACCAACAACCATCGACAACCACACCAACCACCACCGTCACCACCGACCACCACACCAACTACCGCCTTCACCAATCACCACCTTCACCATTGCCCCTTCACTGAATTCAAACACCAGAAAATTCGAACGCTAAACCCAGAATATTCGAACGCCACGAAATCGAACTCCAAACCCACGAATTCAGATACTAGAACCCCAAACCCACGAATTCAGATATTAGAACCCCAAACCCACGAAACAACGCCACAAATTCAGATCTAAGAACCCCAAACTCCAAATCGAACGCCACGAAATGGAACCCCAATTTAGTGGATGTGGTAGTCGATTTAATGGTTGTGGTGGTGGAAACAAGGTGATGATGAGTGGGAACTCGATCGTGGAAACAAGATGGGTGGTGGTGGTGATGAGTGGGGGTGGTGGTGATGTGTGGAAATGATGAAATGAGATGGGTGGTGGTTGTGATGATGAGTAGAGGTTGGCGGTGGTGATGAAAATGAGATGGGTGGTGATAATGAGTGGGGGTGGTGATGAAAACAAGATGGGTGATGATGAAAACGAGATGGGTGGTGATGATGAGTTGGGGTGGTGGTGATGTGGGAAATGATTCATGTTTAATGAATTTGTGTTTAAAATGTAATGAAAATCAAGATGTTATAATCATATTATTATTTTCTTAAGTAATAGCATTTTTCGTATTTTTTTTTGAATTTTTTTTACTAAAGCAAGTTTCCAATTGTCGCATTTTTTGTATTACATCCCAAAATGACAAATGTTACTTTTTTTTTTGTTACAGAGGAAGTATAATAAGTCTGAGGCTATTAGAAAATGACAATTTTTTTTTTGAAATAATTAGAAAATGACATTAGTAGTAGCTTTCAAGAAACTATTTGGATGACAATGGTGAAATTTTTGTACTAGACCACGAACCACCTAGTAATTAAGGCCTAATACCGTGTAAAAGAATTCAAAAGACCTATATCATACTCCCTCCGACCCTAAATAGAGTTTTCATTTTTCCATTTATGTCTGTCCCAAATAGATTTCCCATTTACTTATTTGGTATAGGTCCACTAATTAAAAATATTTAGCTTTTATTTTTTTTATTGTATTACCCACTTTCCCATAAACAAGATGACTTTGTATAGTGGCCCACATTCTCTCTCCTCAATAAACAATTCATGAATAATGTACCAACTTCAATTTTTAATTCTAATTTAATACAACTAAGGTCCCATTTATGATTTGATCTCCTTAATACTTGTGGCCAAAATAAATGAGAACTCTATTTAGGGACGAAGAGAGTATATATTTAGGTGTATCATATACAAAGCAAAGCTTGGCCTAGTAGTAAACATTTGGTTTCATGACTTCAAGGTCCTTTGCCAATTCAGTAGGGTCCTTTATTTTTAAAAAAATTAGGTGTACCATATATTTAAGTTTTTTTTTAATTATTAGTTATTGCTCATTTGTAGATCTAATGAGCAAAAATTGAGTAATGAGTAAAAAATATAGTCTTAAATATATACAAATATATTCTCTATCACCCATGTATACAATATTTTGAAGTGTTTGCACCACCTCAATTGCTTTTGGATTTACCCTTGCTTAACAACAATTTCTTATTGGAACAATTTCCCTCTTAAGTACCTAATCCAAATTACATTCTTAAACACTCTGTTAATGCTGCTGAAATATGTGGTTGCCGAGTCCTTCAAGTATCTATTGGGCATTAAGATACTCATATTGTTTTTGTGGTGTGGCGAAATCATTCTGATGTTGTTTCGTACTGATTATTTGGAATTATGGGATTGTATGTTGAATCTTGCTATGTTACACTTAATGATTGCCTGCTTAACTGTGTTTGAGCATGGTTTTTTGTGGTATATTTATGCTTCTAAACATGGGACCTCCAAACCCCATTGGACTCGAGTGCTCCATCACTCGCTTTTGAATCTTTACTTATCGCACTTTCCTTCGGCTTGTATTCTAATTATGATCCATGTACAACTGATCTCTAATCTAGATTGGGCTTCGAAAACACATTGGAATCGAGTGCTCCATCACTTGCTATTGAATCTATATTTTTTGCACTTTCCTTCGGTTTGTAATTTATTTATGATCCATATACTGCTGATCTCTAAACTGGATTGGGCCTCAAAAACCCATTGGACTCGAGTGCTCCATCACTCGCTATTGAATCTTTACTTATTGCACTTTCCTTTGGTTTGTATCTTAATTATGATCCATGTATTTCTAATCTCTAAACTGGATTGGGCCTCAAAAATCCATTGGACTCGAGTGCTCCATCACTCGCTATTGAACATCTCTCATAGTGCATATTCTTATCCTTTGCGAATTAATTTATGAAGATCTTATGTTGGAATGTTCAAGGGGGTAAAAAACCCCAGGCCCTAGCTGAGATTATTTTTCTTAAGAATAAATTCAGGCCTGATATTGTATTCATTATGGAAACATTAACAAATCATACGAACAGCCGAAAAATCCTCAACGCCCTCCATTTTGACAATAAACTTATAATCGACCCTCTAAATCATTGTGGAGGGTTATGGGTTGCCTGGAATAATTCTAATATTATTGTGCATTCTCATGTCTCTCATCCACGCGTTGCTTCTCTAAATATTACGTATAAACCGACTAATAAAAACTATTCCATTGTTGGGGTATATTACCCAGCTCAAGAAGAGGAAAAGGATACTTTCTGGCATTTCCTTAATGACTTTGTCTCCACTCAATCTTTTCCATGGCTATTAATTGGTGATTTTAATGAAATGTTAACTTGTCACGATAAAAAAGGAGGGCGCCCCCTCCTTCCTTATCAATTGCAACGTCTGCCCAATTTTTTGGCAACCAACAACGCCATTGACATTCCATGCATTCAGGGTCATTTCTCCTGGAAAAATAATGATAACAATTTTCCGATTTTTGAAAGGTTAGACAGAGTTCTCACTCATACCTCGTTTATAGACGATTTCCCTAATATTGTCTTATCGTATGGAAATTTCACTGTATCAGATCATGCTCCTATGTTATTCTCCACAGATCAAACCACAAACAGACACCATTTTCAATTTCGCTTCCAAAATAATTGGGTTGTCGAAAGCCAAACCCATGCAATTGTGAAAAAAATTTGGTAAGTCCAACGTCCAGGTTCCCGCTTCTATTACATTCAACAAAAATTAATTCATATAAAGGATGATCTTAAACTATGGGCTAAAACTCATTACCGTCATAATGCTTATAAACTTATCGGAAATGAAACCAAACTAAAAGAATTGCAAACCATTTTATGGAAGCAACCTTTCAATCCGATTCTTAAATCTCATATTAATCGTCTTATCCTTCAACGTGAAAAATTGCTCCTTTTTAATCATCAACGAAGTGGATCTCAAAATAGAAAAACTTGGCTTTCTCAAGGCGATAGGAACTCTCGGTTTTTTCATAATAAGATGAGAAAAAAGATGGCGTACAATACCATTTTTAGAATGAAAAATGATCTCAACCAATGGGTTGAGTCCCCTGATGAAATTACCCAATTGATCACTAATTCTTTTAAACATCGATTCGCTTCTGCACATAACTCCCCTCGCAACATCGACTTATCTTTTATCAGCCCGCTCGTTTCGGAGGTTGATCGTCACTCTTTGCTCACCCCTATTTTAGATGAGGAAGTATAACAAGCCACCTTTCATATTAACCCTGACAAAGCTCCTGGGTCCGACGGGTTTGGAAGTAAATTCTTCCAAGCATATTGGTCTATTATTGGAAAAGAGATTACGACGGTAGTACAAAGTTTCTTCCATCATGGAAAATTGCCACCATCTCTAAATCATACGCTCATTACCCTCATCCCTAAAATTGATCACCCTGAAAACCCGAATCACTTCAGACCTATAAGTTTAATTAATACGCTTTATAAAATTATTTCCAAAATCTTAGTAGCAAGGCTTAGCCCAATTCTACAACGAATCATTAGCCCATTTCAAAATGCATTCACGTCAGATCGATCAATTCATGATAACATTCTCATTGTAAAAGAAATCCTGAATACGTTTCACAAATCACATAATAAAACAGGTTGGGCTGCGCTTAAGCTCGATATGGAAAAAGCCTATGATCGTATTGAATGGGATTTTCTTTGGGCTACCTTACTAGCCTTTGGCTTCCCTGTCACGTGGGTTAATTGGATAAAAGAATGTGTAACCAAAGTCTCATATTCTATCAAAGTCAATGGAAAACCTTCCCCATGGTTTAAACCATCTCGAGGTCTTAGACAAGGAGACCCGCTTTCACCCCATCTTTTTATCCTGTGCATGAAATTTTTTATTATTAAACTCATATTGGCATCACAAAATAATGACTTGGGTTTAGGATTCAAACTTCGCCCCCGCACTTCATCCATACCATGTCTAATGTTCGCTGATGACAGCCTCCTTTTTTGTAAAGCAACCAGCACTGCGTGTAGAAATTTAAAATCCGCTATTGATTCCTTTTGCCAACTCTCAGGCCAATTGGTAAATTTCCATAAGTCTTCGATTATTTTCTCAAAAAAGATCACGCCCTCAAGAAAAATTTCTCTTGCTAGCCATTTTCATATGGCCCCCACCTCCAGTTTAGGTCGGTATTTAGGAATTTATTTCAGCTCTTTTCAACCGACTATAAATGATTTTAAACGAATTATTCAAAAGGCAGAGCAAAGAATGCATAACTGGGAAGCAGGCTTCCTTTCTAAAGCTGGTCGTCATACCCTAATTCAAAGTAACTTGGAGGCTCTCCCAGCCTATGTTTGCTCCTCTTCTCTGCTCCCTCATTCCATTGCCAATTCTATTGACAGCATGCATCGCTCATTTTTTTGGAGACAACAAAAAGATAAAAATGCTATTCCACTAATTGCATGGAGCAAAATTTGTAAGTCAAAATCTAAAGGAGGGCTCGATCTTCGTAAAACTCTGCCACTTAATAAAATCTTCCTAGCAAAATTGGGATGGAAAATTCTCACTCAAGACGATAATTTTTGGGTAAAAATCATCAAACAAAAATATTTATCAAACTCAAGCTTTTTCCATTGTAAACCTAAGCCAAGTGATTCTCAAATATGGAGACAAATTTTAGCCCAAAGGGACATAATTAGGAAAGGGATCCGATGGAAAATTGGAGACGGAGAGTCCATCTCCTTCTGGGGTGATAATTGGCTATCCCATACCCCTTATATCAGACGCTTAGAATCCCTTTTTGCCAAGTGGACCTCAACCTAAAAGTTTCCGACTTTATTCTACCATCCATGGAATGGGATTTACTAAATTAAAGCTACAATCCTATTTGCCGAACCATCTCATTAGCCTGGTCAAAGGGATCCCTCTTCCCTCCACACCTACAACCGACACTCCTATTTGGGGTTGTACCCCCTCAGGTGACTTCACCGTCAAAACAGCTACTTGGATAGCTCATGATCTCGATCCCTCTGAGGATCCTTGGATCTATAAATGGATTTGGAAGCTTGACATACCTCCTAAACTACAGATTTTCTTATGGTAACTTTGTCATAAAAGTATAAGTGTCAGGGATATACTATTTAAAAGAAAAATTGCTCCTTCCAATTTATGCCCTCAATGTCATTCCCAACCTGAAATAATTAATCATCTGTTTAATCAGTGTACTTTAGCCAGGAAAGTTTGGGATCTTCAGGAAACTCGTGCATGGCTTAGCTTCCACCACAAAGATATCTCTCTTTTAAATGTCCTCCAATCCCTTAAATCTGAAAAAACTATCATAACCAAATTCATTTTTCTAATTTGGTTTATATGGAAAGAAATAAACGACATTATTTTTAATAACGCCACTTTTAACAGTCATAAAATACTCCATAAAGCCAAATTCCTTTATCACGAATGGAACCTTCGAACATCGCTTGATTCTTGTTATCTTGCAGGTACTCCATTCTCCTCTCACAATCAACCACCTCCCACCTCTCATCATAATTCTATCATTCAAGTCGCTTGGGCTCCTCCACCTCCATCCCACTTCAAACTCAATTTCGACGGCTCGGTCTCAAATAACTCAGCTGCTACGGGGGTTATTATTCGCAATAATAAAGGTGAACTCATTCATGCCACCTCTTACAATCTAGGAATCACTCCAATGTTCGTGGTCGAGGCTACTGCTCTTCAGAAGGGTCTTCTTTTGGCTTTGAATCATGGCATCCAGAACATCCACATCGAAGGTGATAATCTTCTTGTAATCAATGCGGTTAAATAACTATGGAAGGCCCCTTGGCAGATTCAACTTATCATAGAGGATATACACTCTCTACTCCAACAATTCGAGTCCTATCAGATCCACCATGTCTATAAGGAAGCAAACAAAGCTGCAGATTAGATAGCTAATGTAGGACATTTAGTTCAGTCTAGTTTTGATATTACTCCTTGTACTAATTCAGCTCTTCATTCCATTCTTGTAAATGACTTTTTAGGAGTTTCCCTCGCGAGGAGGGTCTCCTAAAATCCCTTTTTCTTACCTTATTAAAAAAAAAAAATATAGATTACACCATGTATAAAATGAAAAGTTTCTCTCAATTACTAGCGCTACCTCTGCATATTTATGTTATTCTCACTTTCCATTTTGGGGTGAATTTTTTTCCTTTTCCTACTTTTGCCTTTCCCCTCACGAATACTACACTACACTACACTACACATGTGATTCTCTGTAGCCTACTCTTTGCACTTGTTTGATATATATAATTTTCTCAAATTTTAGTTAGCTAACTTTTTTTTATAACGAGCAAGGTAATTTGACTAAATTTTAGTTAGTTATTTTTTCCTATATGATTCTAGTGAGTCTATTTTATCATTTTAATATAAAGTGGCTCAGAATTTTTTATCTCTTGTGCAAGTGGTTAAAATTTAAACAAATGGAGTTTTTCATATGTAATAGTCTCCCAATTCCTTAATAAATGGAAATTCTATTAAGACGGAGGGAATAAGTTGTTGTCCCTAAAGGTACGTTCTAGCTTCTCAATAAAAATTAAAATAAATTTTAGGGATAATTTTAAGACTAATTTTTTTATTATAAAGGCAGTTGTTTACAATAATAGTGTTCAATACAGAATTATTACAAGTATCTATATGAAAACATGAATCAACTAAATGACCTACATTAGCTATCCAATCTGCTGCTGTGTTTGCTTCACTGTAGATGTGTCTGATATTCCAAGTATCAAAAGATTGAAGCAATGCTTTGATGTCGTGGATAATGTGTGCTACTTCCTCTGTTCATTTTCTATTGCAACAGTGAGATTTTTACACTATTCACTCACCACCATTTAACTATCTATTGTGATTTTTCCTCTCCTCTTTCCATAGAAAACCCTCTAGAGGGGATGCCATGGATGTTTTCGTCCAGGGTAAGCCCCTCTTTCTCTCCTTGTAGCATTTTCTAAATTATATTATTGCTTTTTTTTCGCTTTTCTTACAGTTTTCAATAAGTCTCATCTATGTGATGGTTTTAGTCCCTTTTATGGGTTTTGTAGTCACCACCTTCATGGTGAGTGTATTAGTTTGGTTTCTTTGTGTGTTAGCGGGGTTTGGATCCTGGCTCTAGTTGAAAGTTGTTTGTTGATAGGATTTTGTGTGGGATTGCAACATACAATCGATTGAATTAACTCTAGATCTACATTAAAACTACATCAGATAGTCAGATCCCCCTCGTGGAAGGCTGCATCAGATAACGATGTGAAAAAGGGTATTTTGACGGGTTATTTATGCTCAATGATCGTGGTTTTTCCATATTAGAATTAAGTTTCCTTCAATTTGAAATGTATTTTTTAGTTTATGACTTCTATTGTAGATGTCGTATGACTTCATATTAATGATTGAATTTTCACTTCAAAAAAAATCTATTGTGATATTTAATTAAGGAAATATATAGTTATGTGGGGTCGTGTTAATTTCGTCTCGATATTCATTTGCCAAAAAAAACCTTTAACGAGTTCATTTTTGCGAAAAAAAACCTTATAAAGCATTTTTTGCGAAAACAAACCAAAAAGTTAATTATTTTTGCAAGATGAAACCTGAGACCATTTTCCGGTGTTGACCCTTATCTTTCCGGCGTTGACCCTAGCAATTTTCTTTTTTCCTCCATAATCACCACATAGCCACCACTACTAACACCTGCCACCAGCCCCCCACCCACCCCTGCCACCCCTCTCCTTATTTTCCTCACTCATCCTCTCTCTCACTTCCCATGGTTCCCACTTTCTTCTCTCGCTCCTCTCCTCCTCCCGTGTCTTTGCCGCTTCGGACTACGAGCCCGATCCCTTCCTCGAATTACCTCCCTCTTCCTTCTACTTTCGTTCTTCGATTTTTGGTAGTTTTCGTTTCATTTGTGGTGGTTCCGGTTAGCACGGCGGTGGGGGGTGGTGGACGAAGGGAGAGGAGAGGGGGGAGGGGGGAGGGGGGGTGAGGGTGAGGGAGATGAGAGGGTAGGGGCGAAGGGGGGTGGGGGCCGCCGCCTGAGGGGGTGGAGAGAGGGGTTGGGGGGCTTGGTGGGGGTGGGGTGGGCTGCATGTTGTGGGGGGGCTGGGGGGGTGAAGTGGGGGCTGCAGGGGTGGGTGGGGGGGCTGGCGGCAGGTGTTGGTAGTGGTGGCTAGGTGATGATTATGGAGGAAGAAGGGAAATAGAGGTGGTCAACGCCGGAAAGTCTATGGTCAACACCGGAAAATGAGATTAGGTTTCATCTTGCAAAAATAATTTACATTTTGGTTTGTTTTCGTAAAAAATGCTTTATAAGGTTTTTTTTCGCAAAAATGAACTCGTAAAAGATTTTTTTTGGCAAATTTTCCATTTTTAAAACATCAAATTCGTATAATTTTTGCTAAAAATTAGTTAAAGATATTAATAGTTGAAGTTGTGCATTGACAAGCGTGA
This sequence comes from Beta corolliflora, assembly GCA_947648045.1. NCBI lineage: Eukaryota > Viridiplantae > Streptophyta > Magnoliopsida > Caryophyllales > Amaranthaceae > Beta > Beta corolliflora. Next base: position 213,432 of record CANSZD010002553.1, read on the forward strand.
AAACTCAATTATTGCAATAGAAAAAGAACGAAGGAAGTATTTGCCAGAAGGGGGGACCAAATACCTTGAACGCATTAATTAAGAACGAGCAAGCTATCGCCTTTTATTTGTAGATTTTGAACCTTATCTTGAATGACTAGGAGGATACCTTGATGAACAATTGTTGCCTCAGCAATTAAGTCTAATTAGATCAGATGAAATTCAATCAAATATTAATTTTACAATGGTTACAATAAAATTGTAGCCGCCATAGGTTGTATAATTTGAACCATTTTTTTTTATCTTAAAGCCACACAATTTATTAAGATAACTTTTTAATTAAATTATAATCAAAATTTATACTACATTAAAAATTTTTGTGAGAAATTCTACATGGTGGCCCCAAGTTTTTTTAAGTTTCTATATGGTAGCACTTGTCAAATGCAATTACATGTGGTAGACCCAAATTTCTTAATTACCCTATTATTTAGACTTATAGATGATTTGACGTTAAATAGGGTTATTTTTGTTTTTAATTAACCTAACATGATGTAATTACTAACCGGTCCTTTTTTATTTCCCTCCTATTTCAGTTTTCCTCCTCCCAAAACCTAACCCATTTCCCTCCTTTTTCTCCTCTCCAATAAATCCATTTCTCTTTTCTTCTATTTTATGTCCTAACATCAATCCACTTATCGTCTCTGTCCAGACACCATGAACTCATCATCTTCAACAAACTTTCCACGCACCATGTTGTGACCATGGATGGAAGCCTCGGGTTGGTGAGTTGCAACAAGTGCTTCCCTTCGAAGTTGCTGGGAATTCGTATATCAAATAGTAAGCAAAATCCACGGAGGTTGTATTATAAGTGCAGGTTCTGTGGGGAATATGCTTGGGTGGAAGAAGAGGATGTAATCAGGGGTGGTTTTGAAATTGGGGCTGATCAATTTGACTTAGCCCGGATCAGTGCCAATTTGGATGAGTTGAGGAGGTTTATTAAACTTGTTGTAAGGGTTTTTCATGATCTATTTGTTGTTGCCACTTGTCTTATGTAAGTGAAATGTAGTTGGTAATATCATAACTGATGATGTGAATGTCAGTGTTGGAAGTAGCAGGATGCTATGTAATAATGTAATGAAATGAAAGTTGGCTTGTAATTAGGGGTGGTCTTGAAATTGGGGTTGAACAATTGAAAACAAAAATAACCCAATTAAATATCTGATCTAATAAGCCTAAATAATAGGGTAATTAAGAAATTTGGGTCCACCACATATAATTGCATTTGAAAAGTGCTACCATATAGAAACTTAAAAACCTTGGGCTACCATGTAGAATTTTCCTAAATTTATGTATGAAAACTTATATATATTGATTGACTTTATTTCCACAAATCTTTGTTAATGGTGATAACAAAAAATCTAAGGAAAGAAATAAATAATACTCCAAAAGGAAGAAGATGATTAAGTAACTGATGTTCAATGATACTTTGTTTTCAATTTTTTTTTATATTGGAACAAGTTTTTTTATCCATTTTCTTGTGTTTCTAAGGTTCAATTAAATTAATGAACAAAACTATTTTATAAAAATAAAATGCTAAGATTTTAATAGTTATATTGATTATAATTTTATTGTAGCTATTGAAATAATCATCCTCAATATAAGATAAATTTGAAATGGATTAGGCCCAATAAGTTTTACCTAGAATTTGTTGAATAAAATTAAAGAGCCCTATTAAAATTATAGAGCATTTTGGCCACTCTGCATCTGTCAGACTGTCAGAAGTCAGATCCAAGCGAGGGAACCAAAAGAATGACGAGTGACTTTATTATTTTACTGAGGTATGGTATTACACATTTACACTACACGTCTACACCACTTTGTTATTTATTTCATCACCCTCCCGTAAAGAAAGGCTTTTTCTTCGGTGGTGGGGGGATGAGTGGATAAAGAAATTGAAACAAGAGTGATTTGAGAAGATTATCTCATTGAATACCTTAAACCATGCGGCCAAGGCATACAATATATACAAACAGTATAACTTTGGTACTCCTATAAAGTAGGAAACTAAATAACTAACTACCCTAAATATATGATACATATCTCACCTTACCTCCTAACAATATACATCATATCTCCTAAGAATAAGCAAGAAAATATTCCTATCTTAACATTCCCCCTCAAGGTGGAGAACGAGGTAAACCGAGTCCCAGCTTGAACTGCAAGTGGTCAAAAGATTCTCCTCCTAGCGCCTTTGTAAATAAGTCTGCAATTTGCTCCTTGCTTCGCACATGAGAAGTGCTAATTGTTTTGGCCACGAGATGTTGACGAATGAAATGACAATCAACTTCTATATGTTTCGTCCGATCATGAAATACCGGATTTTTAGCAATATGAAGTGCCGCTTGATTGTCACAGTATAAAAACATGGGTTTAGTGTGAAAAATACCAAACGAGCCAAGGAAGGACTTGAGCCAGATGAGCTCACTAGTAAGCGCCCCATTGCTCTATACTCGGCCTCTGCGGTTGATTTCGCTACCGTGACTTACTTTTTTGCACGCCATGATACGGGGGACCGACCCAAAGCAACAAAATAGCCACTTAATGAACGTCTCGTGAGCGGACAACTTGCATAATCCGAGTCACAATATCCCCTTAAGCGAAAAACTCCATCTTTCTTGATCGTAAGCCCTTTGCTCGGATTTCTTTTGATGTACCGAACCACCCTAAGTCTTTGCATCCCAATGCTCTACCTTTGGTTCATTAACAAACCGAGATAAAATGTGTACTTGCATAAACGAGGTCGAGTCTTGTTATTGTAAGATACACCAATCTCCCAACAAGCCTTCGATACTTCATAACATCCTTCAAAACACTGCCCTTGGCTAATGCTAAATTATGACGTGGCTGAATTGGCGTGTAAACGGGTTTCGCACCTGCCATTCCACTTGTCCTCTATAATATTCATTGCATACTTTCGCCGGTTAAGGAACAAACCACTTGCGCCATGAGCTACTTCAATTCCCAAGAAAAATTTCAACCGACCTAAGTCTTTAATGCCAAACTTTGTATCAAGAAATTGCTTGAAACGGAGACTAGCATCATCACTATTACTAACAACAATCATGTCGTCCACATACACAAGGACTCCGATAAAAATGCCGTCACGGTGAAGAGTAAATAATGAATAATCCGCCAAAGATTGAACAAATCCATACCTCCGCAGTGAATGAGTTAGTTTTGCAAACCGGTTTCGAGAAGCTTCGCTTTAGCCCATAAATTGACTTAAGTAATTTGCAAACTTTGTTTTCTTTGTCTCGTTCAAATCCTTGCGGTATCCGCATGTAAACATCTTCATTTAAATCGCCGTGTAGGAAGGCATTGTTAACATCAAGTTGCTCTATTTTCCATCCCTTCATAACAGCAATAGCCAGCATACATCGAACACTCGTCATCTTTGCTACTGGTGCATAAGTCTCATGAAAATCAATGCCTTCCACTTGAGTGAATCCTTGAGCCACAAGTCTTGCTTTGTACCTCTCAACTTGACCATTAGCCAAATATTTAATCTTGTATACCCAGCGACACCCAATGGCTTTCTTTCCCTTCGGCAGCTCGACAATATCCCAAGTCTTGTTTTTCTCCAAGGCTTCGATTTCTTTGTGCATGGCGTCTCGCCACTGCTCACTTTTTGCTGCTTCTCGGTAATTCATAGGCTCTTTCTCTGCATCAATTTTTGCTAGAAAAGCTTTGTGTGACGGTGAAAAATTATCAGTAACAACGTATTTAGATAAAGGATAGCGAGTACCTGACGATGAAGACGTTGATTTTTCTGGATGAGCATTCGACATTGGAGCAAGTACTTTCACTGATTTACAATAATAATCCTTTTTCCATACCGGTTCAAATTTTTCTCTTGCTCCTCTTCCCATCAATTCTTCTGCATTTCCATCCATTGTCTCTCTATCTCTCCGACCAACTCCGCTTCTTCCACCGTTGCCCTTTGTCCCGTCACTTGGACCCTCATTCATGTCTCTACTGTCAACTACAAGAGTTTCATCATCAACCTTGGTTTCTTGTGGTCTTTCGTGATTCCCCCTGTCCTCTGGCGTGGAAGCATCAAATTGTTCATAATCAAGAAAATATTGGTCGGGAATTAATGGATTCCCGTCCTCCGCTCTCGAGTGTCCGTATCTTTGGCAAGATGCAAATACGGACTCACATTCTCATAAAAAACTACATCACGAGATACAAAAACCCGTCTTTCTTGCAAATCATACACTTTCCATCCTTTTTTACTATGTGGATACCCTATGAAAATGCATCGTTTCCCTCTTTCTCCAAACTTATCTTTCGGCCTCGCCTTATTGTGAGCATAACACAAACATCCGAGAACTTTAACATTATCAAAGCAAGGTTTTTTACGATACAAAATTTCATATGGTGTCTTTCCCCTAACAATGGTGTGGGTGTTCTATTTATTAAGTAGGTCTTTGTTAAGGCACATTCTCCCCAAAAAACCAAAGGTAATCCACTTTCAAAACGTAAAGCCCTAGCCTTCTCTAAAATATGACGGTGCTTTCGCTCTACTCTTCCGTTTTGTTGTGGGGAGTCGACATTACTAGTCCGAAATTTAATTCCATTTTTCGCATAATAACCCAAAGATCGGACCGGATAATAATTCCGTTCCATTGTCACTTTGGATAGTCTTAACGCATGTGTCAAATTGAGTTTTCACCATTTGACAAAAGATTTTTAAAAATTCACTGCTTCACTTTTGTCTTTCATTAAATAAACCCAAACCCCTCTACTTGTGATCGTCAACAATGGTTAAGAAATAATGTGATTGTGTCAAACTTGCTACCCGATATTTCCCCCATATATCACAATGAATTAATCCAAACGAACGTCACATCTCTTATTATTAAGTTTGAAAGGAGATCGAGTTAGTTTTGCTCGACAACAGGAATCACACAAAACATCCATGTTCCAATGTAAACTACACCCAATTAAACTAGAAAATTGCGAAAAAATACTCCTTGACGGATGTCCCAATCTCCTATGCCATAACCGAGCATCCTTGGTCACCGTCACTTGCTGCACCATCTCCTCCTTCCTTAATTGATAGTAATATACTCCATGTCGATGCTCACCCCGTCCAATCGTCATCTTCGTAGTCAGGTCCTGCATTTCACAATAATCCGAATAGAACGTTATTACACAATTATTTTCACGTATTAGTTGTTGGACAGAAATGAGATGACATGTAAGGTTTGGAACAAACAAAACATCTTTCAAAATAAAATGCTCATTTAATTGAACTTGTCCATGTATACTAGCTTCAACTATTCTGCCATCAGGTAAACTGACTTTTGATACTTCCTCCTTCCATTGATTCATCAACAAATCTTGTCTTCCTGTCATATGGTGCGAAGCTCCGCTATCAATCATCCATTCAACATTAACGGTTAATTTCATACCTTTGAGTTTCTCATTACCGTCTGGACTCGCGCCAAGCAAAGTTTTCAATTTTTCAATTTCTTCATATGTGAATGAGAAATGAGGTGGTGCGACTTCAGTCCCCTTTGAGACTGCATTTGCACTTACTGCATTTGCTTGATAATTGCCTCTGCCTCTGCCGCACCAGTTCCTCCGCGTCTACCACGACCCCTCTCTCTTGCTCGAACCTCTTCATACCCATGTTTCTCGTAACAATTGGCCTCGGTGTGGTAGTACTTTCCACGAGTGAGTGCACCGAGGTGGAACATACGTTGCATCTTCATCATTCTTGCCCTTACTTGCATATGTTCTCGTTGCCATGGTCGTTTCGACACGATCTTCCTTGACTTTCGTCATTGATGCATGACGTTCTTCTCTTAAAATCAATCCATACGCACGAGTGAGTGTGGCAATGGGATCTTCCATGAGTAAGTTAGTTCGAATATTTCCGTACGATTTCGAATCTAACCCCATTAAAAATTGATGAACCTTCTCCTCTTCTCTCTCCTTGGCAATCGAAGCAGCAGCTCCACAGGTACACTCCTTGATCTTACTGTAATTTCCGAGTTCGTCCCAAATGGTTTTCAATCGAGTATAATACTCAACCACCGAATCGGATTCTTGCTTACATTCAGTGAGTTCAACTTTTAATTGATGAACTCTTGGTGCGTTTCCCGCCGAATATCTGTCACGAAGTTCTTCCCAAATCTCTTGTACCGATGTTGAAAAAGTTATGCTTGGATGTAATTTGGGGTCAATCACATTACGAAGCCACGCCCTAATCATCGCATTACACTGCCTCCATGCCACAGTCTCAACGGTTTCGTCTCCGTTGATACAAAGAGGTTTCTGTACTTTCCCTTCAATGAAATCAATTTTATTTTTCGCATCCAATCCATTCTTGACAGCCTCAGTCCATAAATCATAATTATTTCCATTGAAAATAATTTGTGTAACCATTAAGTTTGGATTATCCGAAGGATGCAAAAATAATGGTGAGGTTGTGGGAATGGTCTTTGGTCCTCCCCTAGTTCCTTTTTGTTTTTCTTCTCAAGTCATACTTTGGTTGATGGAAAAAAAAAAAAAAAAAATAGGATCGAAATGAAAATGCTCTTGATACCATAAAGAAATTGAAACAAGAGTGATTTGAGAAGATTATCTCATTGAATACCTTAAACCATGCGGCCAAGGCATACAATATATACAAACAGTATAACTTTGGTACTCCTATAAAGTAGGAAACTAAATAACTAACTACCCTAAATATATGATACATATCTCACCTTACCTCCTAACAATATACATCATATCTCCTAAGAATAAGCAAGAAAATATTCCTATCTTAACAGTGGATGACTTAGGAGCAAGAGATGGTGTCGCCCTGAAGCAAGGTGACATTAATATTCCCTTCACTCCACATCATGAACAGATTATAATTAGCAAATTACAGGTTTGCCAGGCTGCCTGCGCAGAGGGTGTATCATGCGCTATTAAGTGTTTCAACCGATCTAATTCATACTAGTTGACATGCATTAATTCAGAACTAGAATTATATGCACGCGATGCGTGCGTTAATTTCAAAACTTGTTATTCTATTATATACTCCATCCGACTATAGTTATGATTACATTAAAATATGAAAGATTAATAGTTAGATGAATTCAAATATATTAGTGGAATTATGTAAAAACCTAACAAAGGTTGTGACTTTGTGAGTGAATTTTAATATTAATTTTTTGTGAATGAATTTTGAACAAAAAGAATAGACATAATAATTTGGTTTGACTGAATTAAAGACTATTAATGTTAGTGAATGTATACCATATTCTCTTTAAAAAAAGGAAAAATTAGCGCGAATAGCACCAACTATTGGTTTGGGATACAAAACGGCAGGAACTAAACAAGGTGTGAGGCACAACACGAACTTTATGGCATGAGTGCATGAATCAACATAAACAACAATTTTGGCATGGTTCCACATCACAAACTTTAAGGCTTGGGTAAACGTATCTCAGGCCAAAATCCTCATGTATGTTGATTCGCGCACCTTTGCCATAAAGTTTGTGTTGTGCATCACACCTTGTTTAGTTGGTGCTGTTTTGTGCACTAAACCAATAGTTGGTGCTATTCGCACCAATTTTTCCTTAAAAAAAAAGGTCAAGATATTTTGTCCATTTAATTTTTTGATTGAAATATTTGATGCATATACCATTTTTAACTTATTTAGAATGACAAGTTGAAATGATAAAGGGTTCTTAAATTGGTTTCTTTTGTAATTGTTTTTATTCTATTAGATCATAAAGGATAGTTTAGTATTTTCAGAGGAGGACACCATCTTCCTCCCCCATTCCCTTATATAATAGAGATTAGTGACCGTTTAGTTTATTGGTTACATGTAGCAATTTAGCCAGTGTATCTTACCAAAAAGTTTCAATTATGTACTATCTAGTATGAAAACCGGAAACGGATACTAATAAATAAGTTTATGAGAAGCAAGTGTTTATAACAATATTTTGTTTATGAAGAAGTTTTCTTTCAAAACTGACACGCAACTCTCATGAAGATTTCGTGTCGCATATTGTTCAAGTGACGGAGTAGAAATTTTATATCATGAGAAGAGTACATAACTGTTCATACTTTCATTGTTTGGTTGAGTATGAAAATAAAAAAATCTCATGGATAGTTTTTTTTTGAGGGGATCTCATGGATAGTTTATACTAAGTAAGTGAATTACTCTATTTTGTGGGAGGTAATATAAAACTTTCTAAGAAGTACTATTTTCAATGCATGTTCATGTCAAACTAACAATTCTATAGTTTTCAACTTCTCGTAAATTTTCACTTCCCATCTTTTTTTGTTCATGTCAAGTAAACGAACACTTAATGTATATCGATTTTACTTGTTTTTTACTAAACTTTTGTTTCGCTCAAGTGCAAGCCATTTACTTCCTTTCCTAATAGGAAAAAATGATTTAAACAGTCCCAACTATGGGCGTCCTGACAAAAACAGTCCCAACTATCGTTTTCTATTGTTCAGTCCCAACTTTAACCCCCCCTTTACACTGGTGGTCCAAGTCGACTGATGACTTGCTAAACCGGTAAAAAACCTATTTTCCTTTTTTCTTTTCTTTTTTGACCTGTTTCTTCCACCTCTTCCTTCAGTCTTTCTCTCTCCTCTCTCCTTCCTCCCCTTCCCCTACCACCCCTCCTATTCCCTCTCCCTTTCACCCAAATGAAAACCTCTCTCTCACACCCGAAACCCGAAGCCCGTGAAGCCTGTGCTACCGGCGCGGTTGTTGTTTGTTGCCGGTGATGGGTCGCGCAAACCTTGCTCGCGTCTCTCTCTCTCCTTTAGCCGCTGCTTCGGGTGCAGGGGGAAGTCTTTCGGGTGCATGGGAGGTGGGGGAAGGGGATAGGTTTCGAAGGCTAGGGATATATGGCGGGCGGGCGGGGGCGGGGGAATGTTTTAGGGCGGGGAGGGGAGGGGTGGCGGGGAGGGGAAAGAGGAGGTGGGGGGGAAGGAGAAGGAGAAGGGGAAGGGGAAGGGGAAGAGGAAGGGTAGTGGAGGGGAAGGGTTCGGGGTAGGGGAATGCGTGGCAAGGGGGAGGGGCCGGGGCGGGGGAAAGGGGAGGGTAGTGGAGGGGAAGGGGAGGGGTTCGGGAAGGGGTAGGCCGGGGATGCGTGGGTGGGGAGGGGTGGTAGGGGAGGGGTGGGTGGCGGGGGGGGGGTGGACCGGGGATGCGTGGTGGGGAGGGGGTGGCAGGGGGCTGGCTGGGGAGGGGTGGCTGGTGGCAGAGGAGAGGAGGAGGGAGTAGTGAAGGAAGGAGGGAGAAAGAAGATTGAAATTAAAATTTAAAAATGGCAAATTACTTCGCTACGACGGGTTTTTTCCTCTTGGGACTACTATTGTAAAACACCCTTCAAAGTTGGGACTGAACAATAAAAAACGATAGTTGGGACTGTTTTTGTCAGGACGCCCATAGTTGGGACTGATTAAATCAATTTTTCCTTCCTAATATGATAGTAATATTTGTGATGAATAAAAGATTAAGTAAACAGGGGTAGGACCTGTAACATGTGACTTTAGCAACAACATCTGTAAGATCTTATTAGATGTGGACTTCTAAATCCCCCTTGTATGAGGCACTGATCTTCGACCTTAAATGTGAAAGACAGATAGGATTCTTCTAGAGAAAGTAGTTGGGCTTGGGCATCGTTCAAAGTTGGAAGTTTTTCTATACAAGAATAGATAAAGATTTGAGTTAAGGTTATATGATGGAAATGACAGTCTTATCTGGGGCTTATGTCTTATGTATATGAGATTTATCATTACCACTAAAAAGTGGGATTCCATTGCACATGTAAATTTGAGTAAAAGTCTAAAAGAGGTGCCCTTAGGTTCTAGGGCTAAGGGGGAATTATTGGAGCACGATCAGTTTGAGATAGAAAGTAGAAACTTTGATCTGTCCCACATTGTGTTGCATAGGAAGTATATGATAGTATCAGAATTGCATAAGCACTAGAAAAGAGTACATGACAATGCAAAACAAAATCGCACATTCCTTTGCCTGTATCCTCAAATCATCTTTTTAATTAATTGCTATTATATCATTATATGGTACAGTGTTCTTGTAAAATGCACAGAATACATTATATGTGTTCAGTTAACAACGTAAATTAATAAAGATTATAATATTATTGAATGTCCTTACATTATGAACTACTCCTACAGTAATAATAACAATACTTTTGAAAGAGGCTTTTGAATTCTAAATGATAAAATTTAGAAAAAATTTCATAAAACTACATTTTATAATCAATTTTTTTCAAAAAACTACTTTTTAAAAATTTTCTTTCAGAAAACTACCTTATATAACAAATTTGTTTCAATATACTACCATTTTACCATAAATGGGGTTTAATCACTAATAATTGAGTCACCGTAAATTGTTATTCTTTCCTCCCCTATCGTTGCTCTCTTCTTTTCTCGCTACTCCATCGACAGCAACACCTGGGGCGATTGTCATTTATTGATTAGTATTATATATAAACGTAACATGGTAGTATATTGAAATGAATATGCTATATAAGGTAGTTTTTTGAAAGAAAATTTTTAAAAGGTAGTTTTTTGAAAAAAGTTGGTTATAAAAGTAGTTTTTTGAAAATTTTCCTAAAATTTAACATTTCTTTGCTTTCATAATGTTCCTTACGAAAAACTTTTATCTCATATTTTGTATATTATCCAATGGCCGATTCAAAGTGAAATAATAGTTTATGCAAAAAAAAAGTTGTTTGGATGCAAATCTTCAAAAGAGAAAATGGCGGGATATTCCATGAATTAAGTGCATAATTTTGACAGTTGGATGAAGTTGTGGGGGTTAATAACCGCAGTTGGATGAAGTTGTGGGGGTTAATAACCTCACTTGGGGGGTTTAATCCTACCTTTGAGAAAACCTGGGGGTCAATTATATTCGACCTTCGGATATAAAACCCAACTTCTAATAAAAACGTAGATTTGAAAGTTCAAAGTCAGAAAGAAATTATCAGGCAATCAATATGGTATTAGATAGTAGTATTGCACCTAATACTAATTATGCACTCGGTTCTGTTCAACTTATTTTAACTTAATTATTTTAAAAAAAAATAAGATAAGATGAGACAAAATAAGTTGAATCAAACGGACCCTAAAGGAGACAAATAGTTTTAAGAGGAAAAAATAAGTTGATTATTTTTATCTTTAACTGAGATGTAGGATATGTTGAAATTGAATTGATTATTGTAGAGCCCCAAGGTGCCACATCATGGTGTTAGAATCCAACCTTTCTTTACTTGTATTTTGCTTAGAGCATTCTTAACCATGAACCATTTTTTTGGTTAATCATGAACCCATAAATGGTTTGTGCATGAATCGAGGAGAATTTATTCGGATAAACAAACCGTTCGTTTATAAAAAACGAACAGAGCCACGATGTCGCTGGGTAGGAAAAAAAAGCAAAAAACTTCAAACACGCCACATGTCGCCAAGCGATTGTTGGTCTCAGCGCTGGAAACGAAAAAGAAAATTTTTTGGTGTTTTATTGGTTTAGCTCGCAATTTTTCAGAAAAAAGCTTCATAACTATGGATTTTGATTATCCTAATTATTATATAATACAAATTAGTAATTACGAATTAATAATTATAAGAGTTAATTGACTTTACATTAATTAATACAACTCCATGAAAATTAATTGAAGAGAGAGAAAATATGGTGGGGTAGGTAAAGATGAGAGAGAGTGATGAACCATTATTTATTTTTTCATAGTTAGTAGTAAAATTGGAAATGGTTTGCAAAAAATGATGTGGAGAAGAGAGAAAAAAGGAGAGAGAAGGATGAGCAATTTATTTGGGTTCATGGATAAGGATTCTCTTAATTATGATCTTTTTGGTACTTTATACTCAAGGACTAGCTACTCTGACACACTAGAAGTTGTATTTGGAATTAGAGCATTGTTAATGACGATAAAAAAATTGTGGATACAATCTCTAATTTTGGGCCTTTAACGTACAATGGCCAAAATAAAGATTGTGGGTCGATTGGGATAAAAAAGAAGCATCAGACGATTGAATCGTCGACTAGCCGTGGGGTGGGGCTCACTGAGCTAGGGCCTGGGAATCAAAAATTATTTTTTGCCAACTCACAGCCAAAACGATGTCGTTAGTTTTAGCTTAAACTGAGGCAAAATGCGTCGATTTGGCTAGTAGAAAGCTTAAACAAAATTAAAATAGTCAACTATTCTGACGGGCATGTTAGAAACTGCCACTTGTCAAGTTCTAGCAGAAGAGAAAAAACAGTACAATGAAAAATATTGTAATGGGCTTTATTTTTAAAATTACAAAGCAAAAAAAATTACCAATGACTCTATTTTTCCGAGTTCTACAAATATAGATTCATTTTGCAATATTTTGGACAACATTTTTTTTCACCTTGCTTACTAATTTTCTCTAATTTTGCTTATTTATATTAAATATCTTATATTTTCACATTTGAAAAAAAATCTAAATTAAAATATTTAAAAAACTCATTGTACATATGTTTTAGTTAAATATTTCATTAACTATTGAGTCCCTTTTTGAAGAGACGGTCTCACGTTAGTGTTAAAGTGAGACCAGCTCATGTCATGCTGACATCACGCGCGTGCATCAAACCAACACTAGATTAGTTAAGCGCTTGGACCTATTAGTTATGCTAGCCTTAAATTATTTCTGGATGAATTAGTTAAGTGTTGAAGTATATTAGTTAAGCGGTAAAGTATATTAGTTAAGCACTGAAGTATATTAGTTATACCATAAAAACCATATTATAACGCATTTTATTTGTTCAATCACAACAATACCACATAGGTACATTTGCAAAAGGTGGACTAGATTTGCAAACAGCGAAGTGTGGAAAAGAGAAATGGATAGAGAAATCTCTAGAGCATCTACAAACAACGTAACCCCATGGCAATATGAAACCGCAAGAAAGTTCTACAATCTCATTTTCAAAAGTCAAGATAATGAAGATGCAAGAAAGGTACTGCAAGAAGTCTACAAGAATATTGCTGCAAGTATAACCAAAGCCTTAACTACAAAACCAATTATAGAAGAACAATGCTCATCAAGTACAACTACATTAGTTATATTAGACCCGGATCGTGCAAAAACAAATTAAAGGCAAGAAGTGTATGGAAGAAAAGTAATTTTAAGAAGACTAAAAAAAACAAATTCCAAGAACCAAAGTGAAATTAGTACAATTACTCCAAATGCTAGGTTATTTTAAGTTCTTTTTTCAGGTTGTCTTTTTAATTTGACATTTTAGATTTATAAAAAACTTATTTCTTCGTTTATATTGGAAACTAAATAATGCTCAATAGATCTTAACTAATTATAGAACAACATTAACTTATGTACTGGTTATGTTAACTAAAAAATAATGTAAGTCTACATATAGATTACCAGCTCTAAACTATTGTGCTAAAATACTTAACTAATTCGCCAAAAATATAATCGTGAGAATTTGTGAGTCGCGGTCCGTTTTTGAAAAACATATATCTCTTGGATTTGGGCAGGTCTCGCGTTAAGACTAACGTGAGACCGTCTTTTCCAAGAATTTGTGATAACTATTAGCAAATATTAATGGATATTTCATCTTATTAATAAATAAATAATAAATGTATTATAAAATGGTTGTTGGGTGATGAGAGAGAAAAAGTAGTTGGGTAGGTGAGAGAGAAAAAAGTAGTTGGGATGATCTTTTTTCTATTCGTAGGTAAAGAGGGAGGTGGCCCTAGGAAGTTACTTTAGTTAGCCGCCCCCTCTCTCTTTTTCTCTCTCTCAAACCCTAGCCTCCCCTACCCCTTCTTCATCAATTAGGGGCTGCCATGGATGATTTCATCTATGGTAAGCCCTTTTCCCCTTTTATTTTCAGTTTTTAGTTCATTTTCTTGTTTTGTTTAATAAATTAGTCTCTCTTTATGAGATTTTCTCAAACCATGTTATGAGGTTTTTAGTTTCTGTTTTGGAAATCTCCTTCTCCCATATGGGAGTTGTGAGAATGGTTCTTTTGCTTTTAGGTATGAGAAATTATTCTCATTGGTTGAAGTTCGAGACTCAACATGAAGGTATTGGAATCTCGGATGCGGTCAACCTGACTCGATCAAGAATGTTCTTCCCAAACTATATCAGAATGATAGACTTCCTCATCAATAGCTGCTTGATTCAAGAAATACAAGGGGCTGCTTATTTGTATTGCTCGATCTGGTTCATTGTAGTTTCTTCGAAGATGAATTTGATTTAGTCTTGTTTAATTGTATCTTGTTTTTCTTTAATACCTATTGTAGATGCCGTTTGGCCTTCAATTAATGAAATTTCTCTTTAAAAAAAAAAAAGGTAAAGAGGGAGGTGGAAAAAGATTATGGGAGTGATATTTTAGAGAGAAAAAGAGGAGAGAGAAGCGGATGATCTTCATTTAAAGATAATCATAAATGACGCTCTTAGGGTCCAAAAAAAGAAAAACATGAGAGAGAAAGAGTTGGAGGGAGAAAGAGAAAAGCCAAAAGAAAAAAGCCCCAATTCATCTCAAAATAGAAACCCTAGCCAACCAAAATTGTCTCAATTCATTTTCGTGAATCAGCTTGCATCCCAGATAGCTAAATTATTTCTAATTTGTTTCATCAATGGTCTAGTTCAGGCCTTTGGAGAAATTATTGGAATCCAGTTCTTTTTTTTGTCCTTAATTCAGCACAATTTTCCCCCAAATTGTGTTCGAATTTCTGAAAAAGCAGTTCTCAATTTCTCGAAATCAATTTCTAATTTATCAGAGTATTTTGTTTCATCTCATTGATGATTTTCAGTCAATTTCATCTATTTCTTTTTTAGGAATTCTGACCCAGTTTTAGATTGGATTAAATGTTTTATTTTTCTTCCATTCACATTCAAACTAGGTTTCCTGGCTATGATTTATAGGTTTCGTGATTTCAATTCGGTTGGTGGTTCGATTTGGTTCTCGGTTCCATGCCTTGGTGCAGAACAAGCTTCGGCTTTGCGTGCTCTTGTCTCTTCGTCCCCCAGTGTTGTTATGCTGGTGCTCCTTGGTGTTGATGTGCCGCACTTCTTCGATTTCTTCTTTGAAGATTGTGGGTTCTTTTCACTTAAGAAGATCTTCTCTTGTGCCTCCCTTTTCTTTCCAGAATTCAAGCTTCCCTTTTCAATTGTGAAATTACAACCGACTTCTTTCCAACTTTAGGCTTTCAAGGTTTCTGTCTTGTGCGTGATTATGAGGACATTTAATGATCGCTCCCCTTTGGTCTTTTTAGCAATTAAATTTGTAAAATCAAGCCTTAGATGCTATGGTGTTCATCCATTTCAGGCGTCCGCATATAATGCGAATAGCAAGGTTGCAAGTATGCTCTGTACTTTCTCATTTTCAGACCTTTTATCATCCGCATTTTTCTATGTAGAAATGGATGAGGCATCTGTTAGCTTGCCTCTAGTTATGGTATTGGTTATGAAAATTCTTAAGTCTAATGTTGTATTCATAAGATTGGATGCTATGAAGGAAACCGGACTCCTTTTAAAGGGTATCATAATAGACTCTGTATGGATCTTTGGAAAAATTATCATCCTCTTTCTTTTGAATTGGTTACAAATCTACTCCCCATATATAATTGTTTTAGCTGCTCGATATAGTTGTTTGAAGCTGTCAATCTCTGTTTGTGGATTGGCTGTCAATGTAATGGCAATCTGAATGAAATCCAATATAGACCATAGAAGTTATTGGATTGGAATTTGTTGGGTGTTTTTTTGAAGTTTTGCTCTTTTATAAAAACTCGGATTTAGGCTATGTTCAGTTCACCTTATTTTTGCTTATTTCAGATCAGATCAGTTCAGATCAGATCAGATCAGATAAGTTCAAATCATGCTTATATTGAAAAACTTAATATTATTGTTATTATTATTGTTGTTATTATTGTTATTGGTATCATGATTATTATGATGATTATTATGATTATTAGTATTACTAACGCTATTATTGTTTCGTCTACTTGTCCGACAAGTAAGCTATAGGTTGAGCCTGCTTGTCCAGCAAGTAGCTAATAGATCTTGAGTGTTCTTCAGTTGAAGACTTGTGCAACAGATGTCTGAATCAACTTAGTCCAAGCCTGAGCTTCACTCACGAACCTGCAAAAAGGGACCCACCCTGGAGGTTTGGGTGGTGGTTCCCCCTCCGAAGCTTAAGTCAGGTATCAGGAGTTGTAAGAGAAAAGTAGAGATAGAGAGAGAAAGTGAGAGAGTAGTTTTACAGAGTAACTTTGCACTGTTTGCATTGAATGATCTTTCTCCTAATTTCAGGGGTATTTATAGTGATAGCAAGATGACAGCTAACCTTAAAATCTGACCTAGAATAGTGGCTTCTGATTGGCTGAAGAATCAGATCATGACACGTGGCAGGCCATGATTTGGGAGGGTTTACCAACCACTCTCCTGCAGCCACCTCACAGGGCTGGCCTCTGACTTCCTTTTGGGCCAGAAAAGCAGCCTTTTAAACAATCTGAGCCTAGCCCAAAGGGTAGATCTTTTCTCCTCCATTCATCAGGGGAGGACACGTGTACGGCTCAGATGAGCCCAAGTGTCGTCAGAGGAACCGTAGATTTCAGGCTACAACACTTGCCCCTAAAAGGGTTTTCACTGTTGGCCCATCTGACGGTTAAGGCCCTTTTACCCAAGGTAGCTTCATTAGGCCCATCTGACGGTTAAGACTTTTTAACCCAAGGTATCTTTATTTGAAATGAAGGAAAAAACGCGCCTTTCTCTGGGTTTTACCGGTCATAACCGACCGTTGCATCCTTTCTTCGGTCATTCTAGACCGGCTCCACAGGTTTCTTACTCCTCTATAAATAACCTTGGTGTGAAAATATTTGATCATTTCACACCTTGAACGAATTTTTCTAGAGAGAGAAACTCTGCATATTTTCTAGAGAGAGAGAGATCGCCCAGCCTCAGCTTTCTTCACCGAATCGTCCAGGCGCTTTAGCAGGTATCTTTTCTTTGTTCTCTTTACTCTTCTTTATTCTTTATTCTTTCTTAGAAAATCAATAAAATGGAATCATCTTCATCAAATAATCCTGGCCGTCCAAGAGCTTGTCTTGACCCTAGAACCGATACTTCTTCTTCGGCGCATTCTAGAGTTGGGCCTCTTTTGGCCAAGTATATATATTTTTAATGGTTTTGGCCGAGAAAGTCAGACGACCCAGTCTTTACCTGTGCAGGGTAATCTGGTGCGCGTCAAGCAAACGTCCCATCTAAGACGAAAGGTAATAATCTCGTCAAATAGTTCGGATATGGAGGAATCTACTGGGCGAGTTCCAGATGAGACGAGGGAGGTCCAAAGTGCTGGACCTTTAGGCGGCCCCCTTTCCCCTAGCCGCAGCTTTGAGGAGTCCCAAATAAACCCTGAAGCCAGTCCTTCTGGCCGGGACACTGAGATGGAGGAAACTGGTGAAGACGATAACAGCAGGGATTCTGGTGCTGCCGATGAGTCAGACGAAGCCTCCACTACTTCGTCTGAGATTAGAAAACGATTAGGTCCCCTCTCTGACCCCGCATTTATTTTAGCCAATCGCAAATGGTTAGAGAAAATAGGGCCGGACCCTAGCTATTTATCCAACTTCATGCCCATGCCGGGCTTTTCATTCGTCATCCCTAATAAGGAGGCCACTATTTTGAGCACTCCCAAAAATCATTTTACTGTCTACAAACTGGCTCTGGGTGCGGGGTTAAGATTCCCCCTCCATGAGTTTATAGAGCATGTGCTTCGTTACTACAACATCGGCCACAACCAACTGGCTCCCAACGCCTGGCACAATGTCTTGACGTTCATAGCCGTCTGCGAGTTGCGCGGCCTGGCCCTCGCTCTCCAAGCCTTTACCCACCTTCATTACGCGGTCAAAATTCCTGGTGCCGTGGATGGAACATGGCTCAGCATCTGCAACCGTCCTGGCTTTCTAACAGCCTGGGGTAAACCGTCAAAGATGCATGAATGGAAGGCCGACTTTATATATCTAAGGGCGGCCAACGACTCGGCCACGGAGAGCTACCGTTTCTATAACCGAGCCGTCACAAATACTGGACGAAAGCAATCTTGGCTGGAGCTGGAGGACAAGTATGACGAGGAGGTAGTGGAGTACTTTAGAATAAAGAAGTACTCCAGGCTCGGCCAGAAATCCTTTAAAGGGCCAGCTAACTGGATACCCTTTAAGGAAATGTTTTATAATGACGACTTCTTGGTTGCCGCCGGCTTGCGGTTAGCCGATGATAAAGGTATCCATTTAAATCCCCAAGTAAAACTCTTCGTCCATAATTCATTAGACTAACCAATTTTTTGTCTCTTTGCTGCAGACTCGGCCAGAACACGTCTCAAGGCTTCTTGGACGGGAGACATAAGCATGTCTAAATTCTCAGACAATCTATGGAAGGAATATGCCAAAAGTAGTGCCGAAAAGAGGGCTGAGACACTGGTAAATTATATAATTTTTTTTTTTTTTTTTTTTTTTTTTTTTTTTTTAAGACGAGGATCATTCTGGCTCGTCCGGAATTAGCATCCAAACTTTGGACGAGAATCACCCAAAGAAGGAAAACGTCCAAGCATGGACGTTCACCTTTGGAAAATTCTCATCTGAGATTTTTATAGTCGTTGAACGAGTACCATTCGGACTCGTCCAAGTAATCTTAGCTTTCTCTGGACGAGGATAGCCCGAAGAAGGAGAGCGTCCATACTAGGACGGTCACCCTCTTGGGGCCATACTCGTCTGAGGGGTTTTGTAGTCTTTGGACGAGTACCATTTGGACTCGTCCAAGTAATAGTACCTATCCCTGGACGAGGATAGCCCGAGAAAGGAGAGCGTCCAAGCTAGGACGGCTACCTTCTTGGGGCCATACTCGTCTGAGAGGTTTTGAGTTCTGAAGCTGGATGAAAAGTTGGTTTCCTATCCTTGGATGGGGACATGTTAGTCCGTCCAATTTTGGGACGGCTTCCTTCTTTGCATCATCTTCGTCTGTATTCAGAATTTTGTTCAGACGAGGTTCCCTTAGGAGAGGAGGTGTTCATTTTAAGGCGCCTTCCTTCTTTGGGTGATTTTCGTCTGAAGCCTTGCACTTTGATTTAGATTTTGATCTGTGGACGTCCGTCATTTTAACTTGATTGTTTCTCGCAGAAAAATGCTCCTACCAACAAACTCCCCCCTGGGAAGTCATCTTCGTCCAAGAAGAGGCCTACAACGGCCACGGACCAACCTCAAGCCAAAAAGCCTAAGGGTTTTGTAAGAAAGAAGACAGAGAAGGCTACTCCGAGTGGGGGAGTGGAAGAAAAGACCATGCTTCCCCCTAAAGATAAAGCTCTTAAGGAGGGGTCTTCTACTGCCGCTCCGAGTGGGGGAGTGGGAGAAAATCCTGTCCTTGCTGGTCAGTTGGACGCTTTGCCTTCGGACTCGGCCAAAGTCAGACCAGACTCGACCGAAGTCAGACCAGAGTGAGCCTTGGCTTTGGTGGTACCGGGGCAGGAGACGGCTGTCGAGAACTATCCGGGCTTCAGCGGCTCGGTAGCGGGCCGGTCTCCCGGACGCCCTTGCTGTAAGCACGGCATCCATCTCGTCTGGTGAGTCGTTTTACTCAAATAGAGTTAGGACGGTGCGGGTCGACGGACAGTCTATGAGTCCGTCCAATAGACAAGCCATCGTCTTTCCCATCCAGATAACTGACTCTCCCCCTCTTTCAGATAAGGGCAAAGGCCCAGCTCTACCTTCACCTGCTCCCACCTTAGACTCGGACGAGGAGTCTTCTCCTGCTTTTGCCAAAATGTCAAAGGCAGAAAAGGAACGGCTTAAGCAGGAACTCTTCAAGTGTTACCCTGAATCCTATATCAAAGGATTAAGGGGAGCATCGACCTGGCATGTGGGCTACATGTCTCAACTGGCTGCTGAGGTATAACTTACTGCCGCTTTTGTTTAGTACTTGTGTATATTTATTTCTTTTTGAAACTCGTCTAATGATTTGTTTTGCTTTCATTGCCCCAGCTTTTTGGTCGCAGCATGCTTACTGAAGATTGGGCCAGAGAGCTGAGAAAAGAGAATAAGAAGCTCGTCCACCTGGCTACAACGACAGGCGACAAGGCCATCCATGACATTGAGATGGCCAACACCCTTCATCGTCAATCTCTGGAGGCTTTGGAGAAGAGATCAGCCCTCCTTGAATCAGAAAACAAGAATTATCTTGTTACCATCAACGATCTGTACAAGGAGCTGGATCGTCTGAAGATGATTATTAATGCTGTCTCTGCTGATCTGAAGGGTGAGAGAGATGTTGCTCTCCTTGCCGCCGTTGAACTGAGAAGGGAGAACATTCTCCTAAGGGCGAAGACTGCCCGTCTGGAAAGGGAGGCAGCCCAGGCTTTTGACGATGCCAAGGAAGGATTGGCTCAAGTTGTTGAAACGTCTAAGGGTTGGCCCATCAAAGCCTTTGAGATGTTAGCTGAGGAAGCTGAGGTCCCCAGCTTCGTTCATCGTCTGGAGTATCAACAGAGCGTCCATCAGGCTATGGTATGTCCCGAGGAACCTCCAGAGTTTTCGGAGTCAGACGACGAAGCTGCGACTGAGGAGGAGAACCCAGAAGACGACCAAGAAACTCGTGCTGAAGACGAAGCCTAATTTTAGGTTTATTTTCATGTTTCTTGGCTTGTTTGCCGCTGTACCTTTAACTCTTCAGCTCTTAGGTTGTAATTCTTGATCAATCATATATGAAGGAGAATTTTTGTCAATTGCCTTTCTTTTATCTTTCTGAATTCCAATTTGACTAAGTATTGAATGAGCTTCGTCCTGAATGTTGGACGATCATCACAGATGTTTAAGGAAATAACAACGTGCTTGCCTTTAGACGACCGAAAATCTTTCCAAAAAGCATCCAAAAGAAGTGACTCGTCCTTAACTTTTTGGACGGTCTACGATATTTAATTGAACTGCGCATGCCACTTCTGATCCTTGCCCTTGGACGATTATAAATTTCTCAAAAAGTGCCCAAGTGCTTATAGAGGATCGTCCTGAAACTCTAGATGGTCTTCTCCTTTTAAACGAGCCACACTTTAGCCATTTTTCTTGAGTTGGTAACACTCGTCCTGCAGTATCAAAATATTACAAAGGCATTTCTAGTTTGTCCTGGTTTTAGACGACCTTCTCTCTTTAGCTCGTCCTATAGGCTTGTCTCATCCCCCCTTCTTGGGCTAAGCTCAACCATTGGACGAGCCATAGTCCAAGAAGGAGAGCGGCCATCCTTGGCCAAGCCGGCTGAATTTGCTAAGGACGAGCTTTAGAGACATGGTCTAACAATTTCCTTGCCGCCTTCCTTGAGTGAGCAACACTCATCCGAAAGTAGTGATCCCTTACTAAAGTCTTTACTACTTAGCTGCCCGTGTATTTGAAAATAAGTATCCTTTACTAAGGGCTTATTTCTGGTCAGCTTTCTCTTAGAGACTTTGACGTTTCTCTTACTAGAGATTTTGTCAATTTGATAGCCAATTTGTGCTGTCAACCTTTAGGTTGTTGCTCTTTTGGTCGGTCTCTTCGAGGGAGTGATGTTCGGCATAGAAGGGAGTATTTTTGTTCCAAGTTATTGTCACTTTTAGACTAGTAACTGATTTAATGCCCCAAAGTGAACTAACTTGGTGAAAATAAACATGAAAATACAGACAATAAGATAGTAGGAATTGTATTATATGAATTTTGCTTGACTAAGTGCCAAGATAAATGTATACAATTCTTTTTTCTAGTCTGTGCCGTGGCACTTTGGACTTACTACAACTTTCAGCTGGATTCCTGACGATGATTGAGTTAAACATGATACTTCTTCAGATTATCTGAGTTCCAAGTGCGTTGTATAATCCGTCCATCCAGATCTTGGAGACGAAAGGTGCCACTGCGCAACTCTTCTATAATCAGATAAGGTCCTTCCCAATTTGGAGTTAGCTTTCCCATCTCTTTGGCTCGTCCAACAGCCTCCATCTTCCTAAGAACAAGATCGCCCACCTTGAGTTGTCGTCTAACAACTCTTTTGTTAAACTCCCGAGCCATTCTCAACTTGTACAATTGCATTCTCAGTAAGGCATTGCCCCTGACTTCTGGTACTTGGTCCAAAGCCGTGCGTAATGCAGCCCAGTTGGCATCTTCTGTGTACAACATGACTCGCAGGGTGGGTTCATCAATCTCAATGGGCAAGACGACTTCAGTGCCATAGACTAACATGAAAGGCGTCTCGCCTGTTGAATTCTTAGCGGTTGTTCTAATGGACCATAACACTAATTGCAACTCTTCAACCCATTGTCCCTTGGCGCTTTCCAGCTTCCTCTTGATTCCATTTGATAGAATCTTGTTGAAGGACTCGACTTGTCCATTGGCTTGTGGGTGGGCGACTGCCGCAAAGTGAGCTTTGATTTCTCTTTCTGACAACCAATCTTTCAGCTTAGGCGTTTCGAACTGTGGACCATTATCAAAGACGATGGACTGAGGCATGCCAAAACGAGTTATAATGTTTTTCCAGATGAAGCCCTTGACGTCGTTTGCTGTTATTCCTCGCATGGCTTCAGCCTCTATCCATTTAGTGAAATAGTCCACTGCTACTATCACAAACTTCTTTTGCCCAGCTGCCACCGGGAATGCCCCATTTGGCAAAAGGCATGGGGAACAAAATGGGACTTAAGTAGTTGGACGGCTTCTGATGCAAGATTCCATGTTTCTGGCAACTATCACTAGTAGAAAAAACCTCAAATGCTCCGGTTGTTTAGGCCCCAAATGCTCCGTATTTAACGCGTAGCAGACGTCATACGAGCATTTGAGCATTTTACAAATGCTCCGGTCTACAACCGGAGCATTTATTTTTTTAAATGCTCCGGATTTTTTAAAAACCGGAGCATTTGAGCTTTTTTACGAATTAAAAAAACGCAAATGCTCCGGTTGTTAAGGAAAAACCGGAGCATTTGTTATAACAAATGCTCCGGTTTTCCCAGACAACCGAAGCATTTGAGCTTTTCTTATAAAAAAATTCGGACTGCTACCCCTGGCGGCGCCAGGCATGAGTAACAGGTCTTCAAGCGAAGAAACTAACGAGTACCCACTACACACAACCTTGAAACACATATACTTAATACATCCATTTCCAATTCCACGAAGTTAATATTTGTACTTAGTTGATACAACAAGAAGCCATTTCTCATTCCACAAAGTTAATAGTTGAAACCTAAGGAGTATCCAGATTCAAAGTTCTCATATTCTAATTCCATAATACAAAACCCAAATCCAAACAAATTAAGAACTAACTAGGTAACAAGGGTATGCATCACTTTTATATGTTATGAAGTAGCAACATTCTGTTTTCATATCACACATCTAATGACAACAGCATTTCCACATTAAAATAAATATGGCAACATCAAAAATTAAGGGTTTTAGTTCTATCATTTGTGACCATAAATCAGATAAGTAAATAAAGAATTGATAGTCTAACTAGTCAATGAACAGAACAAATAGACTACTATAACACAATTAGACTACCATCTTGAGTATACTTTCTTTCTATTCCGCAATATCACAGTATATAAATCTCTTTCAAGAAACTTACGGTACCGATAAGTACCTTATGTTCCAGTGGATGTAATTTATTTTTAACAGCCATGTCACATCGAAGCTCACTCTCATCAATCCTGCAGTGTTTCATATAATCAGTTTTCAAATCGCCTATTTATTTTGTCATATTCCCCCTCTTCCCCCCCCAAATAAAAAGCTTTTCCTTCTTCAAATGTGGCAAGGTATACCATGACAAAGACATACACGAGAGAGGTTTGGATTCATGTCCTTCCAAAAAGGATAAATCCACAAAACAAAAAGCTATAACATAAACATTAAGCCACTACTTAAACATGTGCGCTGAATATTGCTATCTAGAGTGTAAATATATTAGTTTCACATGCTAATGATCACCTGTCTGGTAAGCTGATCCCTTGACTTTCAAGTTCTTCATGAAGTTTAAGTATCCAATTCTCCAGGTGGTGGACAACTAGGAAAATTATCATCGTTCCTCGCAACGGTAACAAGCTAATGGTAAATGGTGGATCGCATACATAAACATGAAATATTTTGCTCCATCAAGAACCGCGGAAAGATGAATTTCACTAACACCAAACACGGCGAGATGGCAACAAAGTCACCAATTTGAACTTATGCATCAATGGTGCAAATAAAACAGATTAAACTCAATACTTTTGGTTTACCTTGCCTCAAAATAGGGTTGCACGGGGATGAAGCTTCATCTAAGTTCTCGGGTGCATGAGAATCATGGTCATCATCTCGAATTACTCACCTTATCTGCCTGTCGGACAACGTTGTTGCTATGGAGATGACTAACGGTGGTCGTGACAACATCGAAAGGTATGATTTTAAAACAAAAGAGCTTAGAAAGGGAAAGAAAAAGGTCAACATGATCCAAACTATACAATCTTTGGTGCAAGACAATCCAAAATATGTACCATCTGTTTTAGTCCAAACAGAAATACAACTTGAGAGAATCAAAAAGCTGCACAAGTACTTACCTGCATACCGCGAACCAAGCCCTTTAAGGGAGCCCATCTGCGGACCCACTTAAATGGTGGATAACATAGCATTTGAAATGCCTGAATACTACGCCAAGCAAATGGGCACTTAGCTCTTGAAAACCTCCTTGTAGTTTCCAGAGCGACCACCTTTAGTAGAAAAAACGCTACATCACCAAGCAATTCCTCTTAATACAAGATCTTTTGGAACAATATGATTCCGAGATTTCGTGTCAAAGTCTTTGGCACGAAGCAACTTTGGCCGCAATTTTTCGATAAGTTCCTTTGGGCATTTTAGAATTCCTTCTCGGACCGGAACGATCATGTTGTTCCCCCATTGAGAAGTATTATAGAGGCCTTCCAAAGCACACACTTCACCTTTTTGCTCAAATAGTGCACCTTAAGAAGAAAAGAGAACCCTCTTTCAAGCAATGACTATCTATTACACAAGGAAACAAAATCTTGCCATTTCTTCTTATCGAACAGGACAAGTAGAGCACAGTGTGCATATCATCTGCTGCAGCCCATGTTTTCCCGAGGGAGATATAGGAATCACTTATCCTGTATAGTACATGAACCAGCATCAGCACTTGCCCATCTGAATTTTTGTCAGACCATTTATGAAACATATGCAAAGAATGACAGAAATAGGAAGTTTATCACATGGTCCTAATAGTTAATTTCCTCATTTTTCTCTTGTTCTCTTGCCGTTTAGAACAAGCATTAGAAGCATATAATCACAATTCACAATACAAGAAATTATTAATCAAACCCACCCCCTTCCCCCCAAACAATAAAGTACTATCTTTATCACTAAGTTTAAACTCGTTACCGGAGTTCCCAGGTGAGATGAACTCAGCACCAAGAGCTATAACTCCTTTGTCTCGTCGGTGGCACTCTTGCTGCTCTAAGATGACCCCCAAAAGTTGCGAGTCGCCAAATCGCAGTTCCAATTCACTATCGAAATCCTCATGTCATATATATTCAGAAGGAATATCACGTATGTTGGAATAAGAGGGATGATACTTAATCAGAGATTACTCTAGTTCACATATTGGAATTGAAGGGATGGCACTAAAAAACTAACCAAGTGCCATATCGACCAAATTATATTTGTATTTACAATTGCAAAATAAGAACTTAATAACAGATAATCAATTACACCTGTAATAATGAACAAAATGTAACCTAGTTCATAACATCTAATTGAACAGCAGCGCACTTCATGTTAGTATTCTATTTTAAACCATAATCTTACCATAAAACCCATACATGTGTTCGAATAATGAGCTAAAATCAAACAATTGAAATATGCACTAGAAATATAGAAACTAAAGGCTACAATTGCAGTCACAAGCTTAGAAATTCGACACATAACACCGTACTCGATAGAGGTAGAATAAATTTAGCCAAAACACCACGCCGGTTTAGGGTTATATAACTGAATTACAGTTAGGTGAGCAAAGTTGACACTCAACGACAAAAAAAATCACAAACCTGAATGAACGGCGCTGAAGAACTCACACAAAATGGATGAGAGAGAGAGAGCGATGCTGAAGAACCACCATCGCCGCCGCCTCCTACCGCGGTGCTGAAGAACGGCGCTGAAGAACTCGTGATGAGACATCAAGATCTGAAGAGAGAAAAAAATTCAGGGGAACTCGTGAAAGGGAGAAATAAATCTTCTTCGATTTCTAGGGTTCAAGTTTTAGAACAAAATAAATAAGAAATCGAAAAAAAAGAAAAAAAAATCGAGCCACTTACTTGTTTTTGTGAAGAATGGGTGAAATGCGAGTGAAAATTGAACTGGAAACCCTAGAAATGGAGGATCCATCCGAATTCAGAGCTTCTAACGAACGTATTAGGGATTTTAGCATGAAAACTAAGGTGACGATAAGGAGATGGAGAGAAGGAGGGTAGAAATGGAGTAGTTAGTGTTTCGGTGGTTGAGTATGGAAGGAGATGAAGACGGGATGAGAGAGAAAGAGAAACCCGGTTAAGGGGAGGGAGAGAGAACAGAAGGCGAGATACTTGGGGGAGCAAGTAATTTCATTTGAAGAGGGAGGGAGGTAGGGGGAATTAATACTAATAAAAAAAGGACAGCCAAATGCTCGGGTTGATTGATTAGAGGCGCGGAGCATTTATTCACAAATGCTTGTGTTGATTAGTCAACCGGAGCATTTGACATCAATGCTTTCAGGTTGACTAATCAACACGAGCATTTGTGAATTTTTTTTATTAAAATTTTCACAAATGCTCGGGTTGATTAGACAACCAAAGCATTTGATAAGTAGCAAAAGCAGTTTTTTCCACTAGTGTATCGCACTTTTTCGCATAGACGAGGACGTCTTCTTTCAAGGTAGGCCAGTAGTACCCCGTCCTTAAGGCCTTTTCTCCTAATGCTCTTCCCCCAATGTGCGATGCACAAGCTCCCTCATGGAGTTCTTTCAAAACCTCTAGGCCATCTTCTCTGGTGATGCACTTGAGGAGAGGACGGTTGAATGATTTCTTGTAAAGGGTCTCATCCCATAGTTCAAACCACTTGTCTCTAGCCTTCACATACTTGGCCTCTACAGGGTCAGAAGGCAATCGCCCCGTCTTCTTGTATTCTATGATCGGCTCCATCCAGACTGCTCCTCGGCTAAGAAACATAATCTGCTCTTGGTCAATGCTCTTTTTGGGTTTGACTTCCCAAAAAACTGTTCTTGGCACATCTCCTTTAGCCGAGCTGGTCAATTTAGAGAGAGCATCTGCTTGATGATTTTCCGACCTTGGCACTTGGTCGAGAACAAATCGCTTTAATGGCTCAATCTCATCCTTGATCAGTCGCATGTATTTGCTCATTGATGCTTCTTTGCATTCAAAATCTCCATTGACCTGACTGACGACTAAGAGAGAGTCCGATTTGGCCTCAATCTCTACAGCTCTAGCCGCCTTGCACATTTTGATTCTAGCTAAGAGTGCTTCATATTCAGCTTCGTTATTGGACGCTTTGAATTGGAATCTTAATGCATATTCAAACTTGTCCCCTTCAGGAGACTGACAAATGATTCATGCCCCACATCCATTGACTGTGGACGACCCATCGACCATGAGCGTCCAATGCTTCCTTCCTTGAGCTGGATCTGATATTAGCTCTATATTTGGCCGAGTAAGCTCAACTATAAAATCTTCCAAGGCTTGCCCCTTAATGGCTTTCCTTGGTTCAAATAATATATCAAACATGTTGAGCTCAACTGCCCATTTTAGCATTCGCCCAGCGGCTTCCATCTTCAGCAGAACTTGCTTCAAAGGTTGATAAGTATAGACGAGTATACTGTGCGCCAAGAAATAGGGCCTCAACTTTCTGCTGGCCATGACGAGGGCCAATCCAAACTTCTCAACGGGAGTGTACCTATTTTCCGCATCTTTGAGTATGTGACTCACGAAGTATATTGGGACTTGGACGGATTCTCTTTCAGCCAGCAGAACAACACTCACAGCTTGAGTGGACATGGCCAAATATACAAACAGCTTCTCCCCCTCGACTGGGCTGACCAACCTAGGCTACCAAGAAGGTGGTCCTTGACTGCTTGTAGTGCTTGCTCCGCCTCATCTGTCCACTCAAACTTAGCTTTCTTCTTAATAGTGGCGAAGAAGTGATGGCACTTGTCGCCTGACTTAGACAAGAAACGTCCAAGGGCAGTCAAGCAACCCGTCAGTCTCTGAACTTCCTTTACCTTTGACGGAGACTTCATGCCTAAAATAGCTTGTATCTTCTCGGGATTTGCTTCTATTCCCCTCTGGTCTACCAAGAAGCCTAGGAACTTCCCTGACAAAACCCCAAACACACATTTACTGGGATTCAGCTTTAACTTGTATTTCCTGAGAGTTTCAAAGGTTTCTCTCAAATCACCCACATGACTTTCTTCTTGACGGCTCTTGACTATCATATCATCAATATACGCTTCCATGTTTCTTCCCAACTGTGACTGAAAAACAGCATTGATCAATCTTTGGAATGTGGCCGGAGCATTACGCAGACCAAATGGCATTCTCAACCAGTCATACAGTCCTTTTTCAGTGATGAAGGACGTCTTGTCCTGATCCTCTGGCCACATGGGAATTTGATGGAAACCTAAATAGGCGTCCATGAAGCTTAGTAAAGCATGGTCGGCTGTGGAGTCCACTAGACGATCCAGCTTAGGCAGCGGAAAACTGTCCTTGGGACAAGCCTTGTTGAGATCGGTATAGTCTACACACATCCTCCAGGTGCCATTGGGCTTGGGCACCATGACCACATTTGCTATCCATTCTGGATAATAAGTCTCTTTGATAAATTTTGACTCCAACAACTTTTGAACTTCCTGGTCGACCGCTTGATTCCTAGCCGGCCCCAAATGTCTTTTCTTCTGACGGACTGGCTTTAATTTTGGATCAACATTTAGCCGGTGGACAGCTACATCTGGATCAATTCCCGGCATTTCTTCAACACAATAAGCAAACACGTCTTGAAATTCTTTCAGCAAGCTGATTAAGAGGCTCCTCAAGCTCAAAGAGAGTGAAGAACCAATTTTAAAGGTTCGTTCTGGACGAGCCTCATCCGGCAGGAGACATCCTCTCGGGGTCTCGACCGGTTACGAGGCTCTATTGCTAGTCCCATGATGGCCATCACTTCTTCAGGCAAGGGAGGGTCTTCCTTAATGATTTCATATTTTCTCTTTTTGCTGGGAAGATGCTCAGACGCCTTCCTTGAGGGAGTGAGAGGCGTCTGAGGGCTCTCAATGGCCATCTTCAATGAGGCCACTTGGTCCTTGACTAACCCGGACGTTTTCCTCTCGCTACCCACCTTCGTCTTATCTTTCTCTATCTCAGACGTTTTCCTTTCACCAGCAACCTTCGTCTGATCTTCATTGCATATCTTCCATGATGACGGCTTGAGGGTAGTCAGATAACACTCCCTAGCCACTCTTTGGTCCCCATATAATGAGCCAATCTGGCCATCATCACACTCATACTTCATCAGCATCAGGTGAGTTACTATTACGGCTTTGACATGATTCAGAGTTGGTCGTCCAAGAATGACGTTGTAGGCTGTCAAATCTCGGACCACCAATAACTTGATAAACAGAGTTCTAGCGGCATCCTTTTCTCCCACTCGAACGGGCAAAGTAACAGTTCCCATTGGGTGGATGACTCCTCCCCCAAACCCTATAATGGGATGGTGAATGGGAACTAAGTTCTTCTCATCAAATTTTAATCTGGACAAGCAATCAGCACTGATGATATCCGTCGAGCTTCCAGTGTCGATCAGAATCCTTCTTACCCTCAAGTTTGCTATTTTCATTTCTACAACCAAAGGATCATCATGGGGAGTCCTCAACCTGCCCCGATCTTGCTCACTAACCACCACCCTTGGGAAGGGCTCAGCCTTTGTCTGATCAGCTAACAAAACTTGGCCAAGCTCCCTAAGGTAGTTTTTGTGTCCTCTATTGGTTGGTCCTCCGACAGCAAACCCTCCGGAAATTACGAGAACAACATCCTCGTCTGTGCTCTCACTCTCCTTCTTCTTAGTCTGCCAATTGTCTTTCCTTTGAAACTTCCTTCCCCCTTGAGGCATATAGGAGTTCATCTTTCCCTTTCGAGCTAGTTCCTCCAAAGCCTTCTTAAGGTGCTTACATTCATTAGTTTCGTGACCGTAATCCTTGTGGAAGTGGCAATACTTGCTCTTATCCCTATTTCTATAAGGGGTTTTCATCTCAGCTGGGGCCTTCAACTCATATTGATCTTTAATCTCCATGAGAATGGAGTATTGGTCCTTGTTAAACTCAATAGGATTGGATGAGGATGGCTCAGCCTCCTTTCTCTTGCTCCTTCTGGACGAAGTGGTGGTGGAGGTTATAGCCCAAGTCTCGGCCTTCTTGGGGTTGCTCTTCTTTGGCTGAGCAACCTCTTCAGGCTTCTTAGACTCGGGATGCTTTGCCTCAGCACATACTTTGGTAGCGTGAATAAACGCTTCTGCTTCCCTTAAAGCTTCGGTAAGAGTGGAGATTTTCTTTTTAACAAGATCAAACTTAAAACTCCCTGGCCTTAAACCCCTATTGAAGGCGTCAAAGGCCACTCCAGCATTGAGATCTTGGATCTAAAGCGCTTCTAGGTTGAACCTCTTAACGAAACTCCTAAGAGCCTCCTTAGGTCCCTGGACGACCTTGCCTAGGTGCATGCTTGTTTTTTGCTCTTGCTTGTTGGCAACAAAGTGACTAGTGAATAAAAAACTGAGTTCAGTAAAATTATTGACTGAATTGGGGGGAAGATTGTTAAACCATTTCTGAGCAACTCCCTTCAAGGTTGCTGGGAAGTTCTTGCACCAAGTAGCATCATCTACTCCTTGGACGTACAACTGATGTTTGTAGGCAGATAAGTGATCATCAGGATCGGTTGTTCCATCAAAAGGTTCTATAGTAGGGAGTTTAACCTTTGGGAAGGGGGGCGCCTCCATTATCCTGGCCGAGAATGGAGTAAGCCAGTTAATCCGGAGGGCTCCCATCTGTCCCTCAATGGGTATGTACTCCCTACGATATTCCTTTAACACCGGATCAGACGACGTGTTTGCAGGCACTGGACGCCTATAGACCATGGGCTGGGCCACCGTCTTCTCCTGTCGTGGATGAACAAGAGAGTGACTTAAACTTCGTCCCTCCCCTCTGGACGACAACCTCAACGGAGGGTCTCTCAGGTATGATGTAGAACCTGTCGCTGATCGTTGTATTGCAGCAGCTTTCTTTGCTTCTAGATATTCTCTGGCATCTGTTTCCATTCGGTGCCCGCTTGGACGAACATGGTCCTGGGTCCTTACCACCAGGTTCCAGTCCATCTTTCTTCGCTGGTCATTAACCTCTGGCTGCTTTCCTCTTGCCGTCCTCCTAGAGGGTTCCTGACGAATAGGTCGACTAGGACCTGGACGATCTTCTTGGGAACGTCCCCTAGGGGGAGGTGGATTGTTAGCAGCTGGCTCAGGGTTAAGCCGGAAAAACGACATATTGCTCTTGATGCTTCCTCGCACGACTGCAGCCATCTTTGCCTGGAAATCATTCAAGGCGTTCTCTAGGTGGGCGGCAGTCACTGGACGTTCAAGATTCTCTTGAATGACCGGTTGCTGGCTTGGTCCAGTAACTTGGACGATGGACGGGGGTCTATCCCTTCCTCGAGGCGGTCTCTCGTGTTCTACTATGTCTTCGACATTAACCTGAAGACTTCGGTTTCTGGCAAGGTTGGACGATTGACAATCAGTCATCGTTGCGTCTCCCCACATACGGCGCCAAATGTTTCGTCTACTTGTCCGACAAGTAAGCTACAGGTTGAGCCTGCTTGTCCAGCAAGTAGCTAATAGATCTTGAGTGTTCTTCAGTTGGAGACTTGTGCAACAGATGTCTGAATCAACTTAGTCCAAGCCTGAGCTTCACTCCCGAACCTGCAAAAAGGGACCCACCCTGGAGGTTTGGGTGGTGGTTCCCCCTCCGAAGCTTAAGTCAGGTATCAGGAGTTGTAAGAGAAAAGTAGAGATAGAGAGAGAAAGTGAGAGAGTAGTTTTACAGAGTAACTTTACACTGTTTGCATTGAATGATCTTTCTCCTGATTTCAAGGGTATTTATAGTGATAGCAAGATGACAGCTAACCTTAAAATCTGACCTAGAATAGTGGCTTCTGATTGGCTGAAGAATCAGATCATGACACGTGGCAGGCCATGATTTGGGAGGGTTTACCAACCACTCTCCTGCAGACACCTCACAGGGCTGGCCTCTGACTTCCTTTTGGGCCAGAAAAGCAGCCTTTTAAACAATCTGAGCCTAGCCCAAAGGGTAGATCTTTTTTCCTCCATTCATCAGGGGAGGACACGTGTACGGCTCAGATGAGCCCAAGTGTCGTCAGAGGAACCGTAGATTTTAGGCTACAACAATTATTATTATTATTATTATTTTATTGTTATCATTATTATTATTAATTTATTATTATTATTATTATTATTATTATTATTATTATTATTATTATTGTTATATTTATTATTATTATTATTATTATTATTATTATTATTATTATTATTATTATTACTATTATTATTAGTATTAATTTATAAGATTTTTATTACTATTAATACTGCTATTATTTACTAGTACATTTGTTCAAAAGGATTATTGTTATTATTGTCGTTGTTGTACTTATTAATATTTAATATTGGTAATTATTATTAATATCGTTGCTATTATTATAAATGTCATTGATATCACTCTTTCAAGCTATTTGTGTTCAAGAAGAAGAATGTTATTAGGCATTTGTATGTGTTCTTTTTTATATTTGTTCTAATTAACAATTTTGATATGCGATGTTCTTTTTGATGTTGTACATGTAAAGAACATGATAATAGTATATGATGTTTATTTTTTTAATAATTTTGGCAGAATAATATAAAATATATGTTATTAGTTTTTTTTGAAAGAGAAATTTCATTAATTGAAGGACAAACGACATCTACAATAAGTATTAAAGAAAAACAAGATATAATCAGACAAGATCAAATCAAATTCGTCTTCGAAAAAACTACAATGAACCAGATCGAGCAATACAGCGCATCCCCCTTGTATTTGCTGAATCATGCAGCTATTGATGGGGAAGTCTATCATTCTGACATATTTTGGGGAAGAAAATTCTTGATTTAACCAGGTTGACCGCATCCGAATTTCCAATACTTCGATGTTGATGGTCTTGAACTTCAAACAATAAGAACAATTTCTCATACCAATTTTTAAACTTCCACGTGGGAAGAGAATGAAAACTAAACTCCAAACTCCCATGAAAGGAGAGAAAGAACCCAAAAATTGGGTAGAAAACTCTCAGAAAGAGAGAGAATGGAAGATTTTTAATAACAAAAACAATGAAAACTAGAAGGAAAAAAATAATTGGGGGCTTACCACCATCGAAATGATGATGGCAAACCCAAACTAGAAGAGAAGGATTAGGGTTTTTTGAGAAGGAAGAGGAGAGAGGGGAGAGGAGGAGGCTAGGGTTTTTTTTATATTCTATATGTTATTAGTTTATATAAAACATGAGTAGCAAGGGATAACCTAATGGTGTTGGCATCACCTTCAAATTTCCACCTACATGGGATTTCAACTTATCTTTAAAAACAAAGTTGATATAGAACAGGAAAACGATATAAGAAGAATATTCAAAAAAATTATTCAAGATCATATGATTATATATATTTATAGGTTTATTTATAATGAAAAAAGAACAATTAATTGATATAACAAAAAAAATATTGTTAGTTAAATCCAAACATGTCATCAATAAAAAAATAACATCTATCTTTCAATTTTTTTTAGGGGACATCTATCTTTTATTTTTGGAATGTGTTCTTTAAGTATATTTTGTATGCTCTTTCAATATATGTTACTACTATTTTTTTATTATCATTATATGTTCTTTCATTACTACCTAAATTCATATTATAAACGGACCTTACACATGAACAATATGTTCATTTTAATTTTTACCATAAACAATATATTTTTTTAGCCTAAAATATGTGTTCTTTTATTTTTAATTGTATGTTGATATACTTTGTGTTCTTTTTCAAAAAAAACTAATTATGCTATTATTATTATTATTATTATTATTATTATTATTATTATTATTATTATTATTATTATTATTATTATTATTATTATTATTTATTGTTATATTATTATTATTAAAAGTTGTGCATAGTAATAAAATGATTGTAATAGTAATACTAGTAATAATGAAATACAAAGTAATAATAATATTAGTAATATTATGTCTTATAAAAGATAAGTTCAGATCAGATTAGATAAGTTCAGATCAGATCATATAAGTTCAGATCAAATAAGTTCAGATCAGATCAGATTAGATAAATTCAGATCAGTAAAAATAAGGTGAACTAAACATAGCCTTAGGCTATATTCAGTTCACCTTATTTTTACTTATTTCAAATCAGATCTGATCAGATCAGATAAATTCAGTTCAGATCAGATCTGATCAGATCAGATAAGTTCAGATCATGCTTATATTTAAAAACTTATTATTATTGTTATTATTATTGTTGTTATTATTGTTATTGGTATCATGATTATTATGATTAGTAGTATTACTAACGCTATTATTATTATTATTATTATTATTATTATTATTTTATTATTATTATTATTATTATTATTATTGTTATTATTATTATTATTGTTATTATTGTTATTATTATTATTGTTACTATTATTATTAGAATTACTTTATACGATTACTATTACTATTACTACTGCTACTATCTACTAGTATATTTGTTCAAAAAGATTATTATTGTCGTTGTACTTATTAATTATTGATATTGGTAATTATTATTAATGTCGTTGCTGTTATTATAAATGTCATTGATATCACTATTTCAAGCTATTTGTGTTTAAGAAGAAGAATGTTATTTTGATATTTGTACGTGTTCTTTTTATATTTTTTATAATTAACAATTTTGATATGCAATGTTCTTTTTGATGTTGTACATATAAAGAACATGATAATAGTATATGATGTTTATTTTTTTTTAATAATTTTAGCAGAATAATATAAAGCATGTGTTACTAGTTTATGTATATAAAACATGAGTAGCAAGGGATAACCTAATGGTGTTGGCATCACCTTCAAATTTCCCCCTACACGGGATGTAATCCCCCGTATTTTTATGAAATTTATAAATATATTTTAATATATAGTTATTTATATTTTAATACTCCCTCCGGTCTTTATTAGTTTACCCCTTTCTATGGGGCACATTTGCCGATACACTAATTTGAACCTTAATATCTCTAATTACCAATAAGCAAAAATTACAAAAAGTTGATATTTGGATACTACACATTGAGATGAATCTAACAAGATCTCACATGACTATATTTTTCCTTAAGTACAAATCACAAGAGATAGTCAAAGTCATGTATGTGAATAGTGTCAAAAGTCAAAAGGGGTAAACTAATAAAGATCGGATGGAGTATATATTAGCATTTTAATGATTTCATATTTCAAAGGTTGACCATTTCGAAAGTCAAAGGAATTATTTTAAGGATTTAAGGAAAATGTTTTGTTAGGCATGCTTTGAAAAATATTTGAAATACTAATTGGATTTGGAAAAGAAGTTTAAATGGGCTTGAGGAACCCAAATGCTAATCCTAGTGATGTTAGGAGTTCAATCATCAATCCTATATATCACCAATCTCTATTTGAAGCCCAATTCTATTTTTCCTAAGCCCACAAAAGGGAAACTATAAATACCTATTGAACCCAATTATTTTACCACACAAATTTTCTCTCTCCTCCCTCACTACAACCGGCGTTTATTTTCTCTTCCTTCACGTTCTTTTTCTTCTTCTCCAATTTTCTTTCTTCTTCTTCAAGTAGCGCTTTCTTCTTCGCCAAGAAACGTCACAAACCCTCAACCACCATCACCACCGCCGACCGGTTGCTGACCGCCGGTGCTGTCGTGCTGTTTTCGGTGTCCTGCGTTCCTTGTTCTTCGATTCGTTGGTTAATTCTTTTCTTCTTCCTCAAGTTTCAATTAAAGATCATATGTTTATGCTTTATTTTGGTACTAATCATGATTAATAACTTTAATTTATTATTTTAATGATTAATCATAGATTATATATGTTATGTATTAAAAGAATAAAATTTCAGATTTAATTATTATATTTAGATTGAGTTTTAATATATCAAAGCATGAATTTTTAGGGTGTTAAAAATATTGGAAAATTATAGTAGCATGTTATAAACTATGAAATTGATTTAATTTATGAATTTAAGCATGTTTAAGTGTGTTTAAAGAGGGTTTTAATAAGTTACATGCTGCTGGAATTTTTGAAAGGGCATTAATAGTGGAGTTTTATGGATTTTAATGACTAGTATAGTAATACTATGCTAGTAAGTATTAATATTTGAAGTTTTAATGTTAAAAACAACTTTTAAATATTTTTAGAGAGGATTTAAAGTATTTTAAAGTTGCTGGAATTTAATTAGAGTATTGACTTTAAATTATATTGGTTGTTTTAGGCGGAGAATTTTCAGTAGGCGACTTTTAAAGTGATTAACGGTGGCCTATCAGTTTGTTTATACAAGGTACGTACATGCCTATGTGCTATGTGGGTATAGTATCATGATTTAAGAAGGAAAAGTTGTAGTATCATGTATAGGAACTTTGTAAGTTCATATGTGATTTTTATTATGATTGGATTTTACATGTTTTATGCCTGTGTGCAAACATGTTGATTATAAGATTTGATTAGAAGTTGAATATCATGTTTGTATAGAATATTGATGCAAGCATGCTAATTGGATTGGGAACTTTATTTATTAATTCACATGGGGGAATTAATATATTTAGTAAGTTGGATCATGTTTAAATCATGTGTTCCCTTATATTATTATTTTCACTACTCTATGAGGACTGTGGGCCTTATTTGGTAAGTTGATTATTTATGCCTTTGAAAGGTAAGTTGATTGTTGGCTAGGTTCAACAAATAAGAAGGATTGAAATAAAAAGGATTACTCTTGGATTGTAAGTTGTATGATCACTTATTTTGATCCTAATATAAAAGAAGTTCAGTTGTGAATGTCTGATTTGAGATTTCTGTATTACTTGTGTGTCATAATAAGTAATAACTTGTAAATCACGTAAAGTGTAACTTGGATAGTAATAAACTTTAGACTGGTGCACGTCTTAAGTTGGACAATCAGGAGTTGGGGTACATGGTGAGCGTGCCATGGCTTTTTCGGGGAATTGGATTGATCACCGTTCCTTTTTTTATTCAAAGGTTCCTCGATATCGCAGGTCATTATGGAATACGGAGTCGCACCCGTATTTCGTCTTCCTAGGGAAGGCTGGTTTTTAGTTAGACAACTCGGTCCAATAACTATTCAATTAAAGTAATAAAAAGATGATTAAAGTTTAGTTCAGTATAAGTTGTCTGCAGAATGTTGTATGGTTATATTATTATTTATCCCTGTTATTATTTCTTAGTATCATGTTAGGAAATATTTATGTATGTTTATGTAATACTCAGCTTTGCTGATTACGTACTTTGTTTGTATGTGTTGATCATGGCTTTGCCTTATTGATCCTGTGATGACCCATTTTGGTGAGCAGATTCTTTAGAGCATTGACATCTACAGGTGTGCAGATTTGCATCATTGGGAATCTGGGAATGGAGAGCTTGTGTAATAAATTCTTTTGTCTGCTGTTTTAGTAGGAATACATTATGTTAAGTTTGGTTTTGGAGTAAATAATTTTTAGAGTGTTGGTTTTAAGTACTTTGTTATTTATTGTATTTAAAGTATGAAGTTTAGTTATGTTTGTTTTCCGCTGTAAAATTCTGAATAAGCCGATACGTTATCACACGGGCGATAATACTTTGATAATTCTCTACTATTTATATTTAAAAAGGTATTTTAGAAAAGAGATAATTATTGGGGTGTTACACGGGATTTCAACTTATCTTTAAAAACAAAGTTTATATAGAACTGGACGACGATATAAGAAGAATATTTAACAATTTTGTTGAAGATCATATAATTATACTTCATCCGTTCTGTTTTAAATGAAACATTGGGTGAAATGACACTATTCATTGATCAATTTTTACTCCAATTTATCGCCATTATATAAAGAAAAACATAGTCAAGTGGGACCTTGTTAGATTCGTCTCGATGCATACTATCAAATTATAACTTTTTTATATTTTTTACGTGTGCACAACTAAAGATATTAATGATTAAAGAAGCGCGTTGGGTTGCGTGAAAAAACAAATGTTTCATTTAAAACAGAACGGAGGAAGTATATATATTTATTATCATTAAATGTTCTTTCATTACTACCTAAATTCTTATTATAAACGGACCTTACACATGAACAATATGTTTTTTTTACCATAAATAATATATATTTTTAACCTAAAATATGTGTTTTTTTATTTTTAATTGTATATTCATATACTATGTGTTCTTTTTCAAAAAAAAAACTAATTATGCTATTATTATAATTATTATCTTTTTAGTTTTTATTTAAAAAAAAAAAGTTGTGCATAGTAATAAATGATAGTAATAGTAATACTAGTAATGAAATACAAAGTAATAATAATATTAGTAATAATATTTTATAAAAGATAAGTTCAAATCAGATTAGATAAATTCGGATCAGATCAGATCAGATCAGAAAAAATAAGTTTAGATCAGATCAGATAAGTTCAGATCAGTCAGAATAAGGTGAACTAAACATAGCCTTAGGCTATAGAAGCTATTGGATTTGAGATGTTTTATGTTTACTCTTCAATTCCTATTGCCTTATTATAGCTCTATTACGCCTAAAGAAGGCTTCCTGGATAAACTTTGCCTTACTATTAAGGATGCTCAGTTTCCTTAGTTGTATTTTCTCTAGAAAGAATCTCCTACTGAATTTCTCTTTTAAGTATCTCTATATTATTTTTTAGGATGTCAATTAGGCGGGGCGGGTGCGGAGGATGGTACCTCCACACCCGCACCCGCATAAAATTCCAATCCTCATCCCCGCCCCACCACCCATTGCGGGGGAAAATTCCAGACCCATCCCCGCCCCACCAGGTACGTATTTATACCCATCCCCGCTTCCCACTGCATCCCCACCACACCACCCGCATGGGTATCCGCACCCGCGTCGTACCCGCGTCATACCCACATATTTATATTTTGTAAGATAAAATTATTAATAATATAAGTATATAAATATAATTTTAATAATAAATATGCGGGGCGGACGGGGGTGGGGCGGGTATATCATGAAATCCACACCCGCTCCACCACCCATTGCGGGTATGATTTTAATCCCCATCCCCGCCCCATCCCCGCCAAACCTAGACCCATCCCCGCCCCACTTGGGCGGGGATGGGGCGGGTCTCCTACTTGACCCGCCCCACTGCCATCCCTAGATGTCACTCTTTCTAGTGCCTTAATAGTTGCTTGCAATAACTCTCTAATTGGGTGGTGCCACACAATAAGAGTTCTTTTTCCCAATATATGTTTGCAAGAATTTTTTGAATTCTAGTTGCAGTTTAAGAGTGTGTCAAATTTGTTGGAATGCATTCCTTTACAGACGATTATAAGCTCTACAGCTCCACTGCCAATTAAAACTGTCTTGTCGTTTGTTATTTAAATAATTATGATTATTGGTTTTTGGAATATTCGAGGGGTTTCTAAGAAGAATGCATTGACTGATATTCGAGATTTTTGTTCTAGTAACTTTATAAAGATTTTTATGATTTGTGAAGTGAAATCTAAAACTCCACCCTCCCTAATCATAGCAAACCAGTGTGGATTTCAACATGTTGATTTTGTTCCCACGTTAGGATTAGCAGGTGGTTTATGGCTATTTTGGAAGGATTGTAATGCTTGCCCCTTTAACTTAGCAGTATTACATAAAGCTACTCGTTTTATTTCATGCTCTATAACTCTTCTTGATGATCATCTATCCTTTGTTGCGGTTTTTATATACGCTCCTGCTAGACAGGAACATAAAGCTGAATTTTGGGATGAGCTAATTATGTATGTTAATAATCTAACCTCTCCCTTTGTTATACTTG
This sequence comes from Beta corolliflora, assembly GCA_947648045.1. Taxonomy (NCBI): domain Eukaryota; kingdom Viridiplantae; phylum Streptophyta; class Magnoliopsida; order Caryophyllales; family Amaranthaceae; genus Beta; species Beta corolliflora. The sequence continues at coordinate 253,695 of CANSZD010002553.1, forward strand.
GTGACTTTCATGAAATTAGTTGTGAACAAGATAAATTGGGGGTGCAATACCTTTTTAACCAAGTTACTTGTGTGGAACTACCTTTCATAGGCTCTAGATTCACTTGGAGAAAGAAAAGAGCTGGCCCGAATAATATATTGGAACGTATTGATAAAGGTGTAGCTAGCACTTCATGGATCAGTAGATTCACTCACGCCAAATTAAAACATCACCCCTTTACTTCTTCTGATCACTGCCAGGTGTCTCTAGATTTATCAATTACTAAAATTTCGAAAGTCCCTCCATTTCGTTTTGAGAAAATGTGGTGTCAACATAAGGATTATGATACGTTGGCTAAGCAATCTTGGTGTACTCGCTTTGACGGTTCACATATGTTCAATCTTGTTAAAAAATGGAAACTTTTAAAAGACAACTCTAAGAAATGGAACCTTTCCCAGTTTGGTAATATTTTTAGGCAACTTCGTTTAGTAGATACCAAATTGGCAAACATTCAGGAGAAGCTCATATCAACCCTCTATGCTCTACTCTTAATTTGCAACAAGAACGTTTTCTTCAAAAACGTGAAAGACATCTAACTTTTAGTCGTGAGTAATGGAAACAAAAGACTACGACTAATTATCTCCATTTAGGGGATGCAAATACTAAATACTACCATACTCAGACACTAATCAAATCATTTCCTCCCCGGCTAGCATTTCAATTGAAATCACGAGGGAATTTAACAACCGATTTATCTCGAATCCTCATTGTTTTTTTTTTGATGAAGAAGTGGGTTTCTCCCTCCTTTCTCCTATTATATCGCCTGAAAATAATTTATTTCTCACAGCTATAGTGTCAGTTGAGGAGATCAAAGATGCAACCTCTGAACTTACTCCTGACAAATCCCCAGGCCCAAATGGCTTTCCTCCGTTCTTTTTTTAGAAATATTGGACTCTTGTTGGCAATTCGGTAGTCCGAGCAGTCAAAGCTTTTTTCCACTCTGGGAATATTTTGAAAGAGATAAATCACACTTTCCTTGCTCTAATCCCAAAGATTGATAACCCCTCAAATGTAAAATCATTTTCGTCCAATCAGTTTGTACTCTACCATTTATAAAATAATTTCGAAAGTTATTACTAATCGCCTTAAATCAGTAATGGGGAAGCTTATTCATCCCCTCCAAGGTGCCTTTGTTCCCGAGCGCCTCATTCAGGATAACATTTTAATAGCGCATGAGGTTTTCCATTCGTTTAGTAAAAAATAAGGTGTAGAAGGCTGGATTGCAATCAAGTTAGATATGGAAAAAGCATATGATAGGCTAGAATGGGACTATATTTTAGTCTCTCTTGGAAAGTTGGGTTTTTGTCCTCAATGGATTGAGTGGATTAAAACCTGAATTTCTACTCCGTCTTTCTCGGTATTAGTTAATGGCGTCTCCGGGGATATATTTTTTTTCCTTCGAGAGGTATACGCCAATGTGATCTTTTATCCCCGTATCTTTTTATTCTTTATGATGAGCTACTTGCTAGACAACTCTCCTTTGCAAATTTGCAAAGAGATAAACCTATTGGAGTCACTATTGGTAAATCTATAGTGAGAATTCCATTTCTTACTTTTGCAGATGATACAATGATCTTTGCCACGACAACTGATCATAGTTGCTCCATTATTAAGGCGATTTTGGATAAATATTGTTCAATATCAAGCCAATTGGTTAATTTCCATAAGTTTGCATTCCAACGTTCCCCTAATGTTTCAGATCTTGCTAAAGCTAATTTTTCCAGGCTTTTAGGCATGAGTGAAACTTCCAATCTAGGGGATTATTTGGGTTGTCCAATTATAGACTCACGGGTCACCAAAGAAACTTTTGGGAAAGTCTATCATAAGGTTGTTAATCAACTTCCTAAATGAAAAGCCAACTCTTTTTCGCAAGCTGGTAGAATGGTTTTAATTGAAACTAATCTGGCTACTAAAGCCAATTACCAGATGCAAAGTTTTTATCTTCCCAAGCAAATCCTCTGATGTTTATATAAAACCTATAGGAATTTCTTTTGGAATAAAGATAATCTAAATAAGTCAGCTAATTTGGTAGGTTGGGATAAAATCTGTTTACCAAAGCAGTATGGGGGCTTAGGAATTCGGAAGGCAGATGTTAATAATATTGCTCTTCAAATGAAACTTCTTTGGAAAATTGTTAAATATAAAAACAACCTATGGGTAAATTTAGTTAAGAAAAAGTATAGCAAAAATCAAGATATTCTTTCTCATAAAGTCTCTTCAGTAGCCTCTTGGCAGTGGAAAAAACTTATGTCCCTTATACCCCTGTTTAGGCAGGGGTTGAGATGGCAAGTAGGGGACGGGAAATAGATTATATTTTGGTATGATAATTGGATCTTCCAATATCCCCTCAAAAAAATTATTATTCCCTCTTATGAGGCAGAACACTTCAAAGTTAGTGATGTAGTTGATGATCATGGGCTTTGGGATCGGGAGAAAATTGCTTCGCTTGTCCCTCCCCATATAACTTCAATTATTTTTTCTTCTTTTATTCCTTCTAACCCTCAGCCTGATACTCTTATATGGGGTATGACGGCTGATGGGAAGTATTCTGTCAAGTCAGGGTCCATGTTGGCTCAGGGTCTTCACAACCCGTATTTTGAAAAAGTTGAGTTGGCTTGGCTTTGGAAGCTTCATGTTCCTCCCAAAATCAAAAACTTTTTATGGAAAGCTTGTCATGATGGGCTTCCTACAAAAGATAGACTTGAAAAGTGTAAGGTCTTTCTTCCTCAGCAATGTGTTTTATGTAGTAATGCCCTTGAATCTCTTTCTCACCTTTGTTTTGAATGTCCCTTTACTTTAATGTGTTTGAGTGTCTTCATGACAATGGGGCTTGGCCAAAATCTCCCTCAAGAGGTCAACTTTTCTAGTCAATTCTCTTTTCGTTATTGGATAGATTATTGTCATTCTGAACTTTCTTTGGAAGTCATCAAGAAATTTTCTTTTGTGTGGTGGTTTATCTGGTTCTTTAGAAATAGAGTAATTTTTAATGATGAAGACATTTCTCCTCATCATGCGAGTTTCCAAATTAATAGTTTTTTACTCAATGGTCTAAAGTGGATAGTGAGGGAGGTGACTTCTCCTTTGCTTCCTCTTCTTCTCTTAAGATTAATCTCCCCCCGATAACTCGCGCGGGTTCTAATCTCATTTGGTCCCCTCCTTCTAATCTTTGCAAGCTAAAATTTGATGGTTCTAAATTTAGTAATGGTAATGCTTCTTTAGGTTTTGTGATTAGAAATAGTGATGGTGAAGTCCTTTTAGCTGGTGTTAAGTCTCTGGGTTCTCATGTTTCTATTATTCAAGCTAAGGCTTGGCTCTTAGTGAAGGCATTAAGGGAGCCTCTTTCCTTAACATCACTAATCTCATTGTAGAAGGCGATAATTTAGGTATGAAGAATTCTTGGCGTATTCCTTGGGAGATTTCTAACATTGTTAAAGATGCAGGTGTGGATGCTCTTCAGTTCCAGGTATACCATTTTCGTCACTGCTTTCGCGAAGCTAACAATGCTGTTGATTTCATGGCTAGGAAGGCACATGACTACCCTTCCCTGTTATATTGGTTCCCTCCTTATTGTATGGATTTCTCCCTTATCATCCGAAATGATGTTTTAGGTTGGCCCTCAGACTAGGATGTTAGTCTAAGTTTGTTCTCCTTATCAAAAAAATAAAATAAAATAAATGACGCTCTTAGAGCATGGCCACTCATGGTCTTGAAAACATGTCTTCCCTCTCTCTCATCTTACAAAAGTTAATCATGCATCATGACCCATTTTGACAAATGCACCCCACTCATGACTAGAAAAAAGAATACCAAGCCAACAACTCAAGTATATAAAATTTAAAGAGAAAATAAATAATTTAGAAAGTGTGTCAAAACATAACAAAATGAATGTCTATTTGTAGATCTCAAAAAATTATGAACACTGGTGAGTTTTTTAATTTTATTTTACTTTGTAGTTTTTAAGATATTTCAATTGCAAATTTCAAATTACACATTATACGCGCGGGTTGCACCTCCACTTTTTCAATGACTCATTCCATGACTTAATTCATGGGACGATATAAAATGATATTTTATCATGGCATATTAGATCATAATAATCATGAGTGGAAGGATATGATTTTTTACATCATACCTCATGCACACAATTTCATGATCTAAAAAGACATGAGTGGCCCTGCTCTTAGTACTATTTGGCCTATAAAAGTTATTCTGTTGCCGAAAACACCAATGATCCTAATTTTTGTGTTCTTGATAGACTCGTAGTTGATGATTCAACTATTCAAGTGTAGAGCAATGAAGTTCTTATAATCAGTTCATAATAAAGTCATAGTAAGAAAGTTATTGCTACCTATACAACATGAAGAAATAGAAATCGAAAACCTTTTTTGAAAGAAGAAGTGGCATGTCAACGAATTGTTATGCTAGTACAGAAATTGCATAAATAAGTAGGTGAATGTCGTAGAAATTGAAGGATTGTGTCTTGTCTGGTGATACCAAATAATTTAAATTAAAAAATTTAATACTAGGAGATGTCTATTTATCAAACTCATTTCGACAAAAATTCTATGCTTTCGGATGCTGCCATATCTAAAATTAAAACATTACAGAAAAAGAGAGAACATTAGCAGAAACCCCTCAAAATTTTAAAAAAATTACAGAAAAAGAGATAACTTTAGTGGGAACCCCCCAAAATATAAAAAATTTCATAAAAAGAAATAACTTTAGCGGAAACCCCTCAAAATAAAAAAAAATGCTGAAAAAAGAAAAGCCAAATAGGGATAATTTAAAGAGAAAAAAGAATACCAAGCCAACAACTCAAGTATATAAAATTTAAAGAGAAAATAAATACTTTAGAAAGTGTGTCAAAACATAACAAAATGAATGTCTATTTGTAGATCTCAAAAAATTATGAACACTGGTGATTTTTTTAATTTTATTTTACTTTGTAGTTTTTAAGATATTTCAATTGCAAATTTTAAATTATACATTGTACGCGTGGGTTGCACCTCCACTTTTTCCATGACTCATTCCATGACTTACTTCATGGGACGATCTAAAATGATATTTTGTCATGGCATATTAGATCATAATAATCATGAGTGGAAGGATATGATTTTTTACATCATACCTCATGCACACAATTTCATGATCTAAAAAGACATGAGTGACCCTGCTCTTAGTACTATTTGACCTATGAAAGTTATTCTGTTGCCGAAAACACCAATGATCCTAATTTTTGTGTTCTTGATAGACTCGTAGTTGATGATTCAACTATTCAAGTGTAGAGCAATGAAGTTCTTATAATCAGTTCATAATAAAAGTCATAGTAAGAAAGTTATTGCTACCTATACAACATGATGAAATAGAAATCGAAAACCTTTTTTGAAAGAAGAAGTGGCATGTTAACGAATTGTTATGCTAGTACAGAAATTGCATAAATAAGTAGGTGAATGTCGTAGAAATTGAAGGATTGTGTCTTGTGTGGTGATACCAAATAATTTAAATTAAAAAATTTAATACTAGGAGATGTCTATTTATCAAACTCATTTCGACAAAAATTCTATGCTTTCGGATGCTGCCATATCTAAAATTAAAATATTAAAGAAAAAGAGAGAACTTTAGCAGAAACCCCTCAAAATTTTAAAAAAATTACAGAAAAAGAGATAACTTTAGTGGGAACCCCTCAAAATTTAAAAAATTGCATAAAAAGAAATAACTTTAGCGGAAACCCCTCAAAATAAAAAAAATTGCAGAAAAAAGAAAAGCCAAATAGGGATAATTTAAAGAGAAAAAAGAATACCAAGCCAACAACTCAAGTATATAAAATTTAAAGAGAAAATAAATACTTTAGAAAGTGTGTCAAAACATAACAAAATAAATGTCTATTTGTAGATCTCAAAAAATTATGAACACTGGTGATTTTTTTAATTTTATTTTACTTTGTAGTTTTTAAGATATTTCAATTGCAAATTTCAAATTATACATTGTACGCGTGGGTTGCACCTCCACTTTTTCCATGACTCATTCCATGACTTAATTCATGGGACGATCTAAAATGATATTTTGTCATGGCATATTAGATCATAATAATCATGAGTGGAAGGATATGATTTTTTACATCATACCTCATGCACACAATTTCATGATCTAAAAAGACATGAGTGGCCCTGCTCTTAGTACTATTTGGCCTATGAAAGTTATTCTGTTGCCGAAAACACCAATGATCCTAATTTTTGTGTTCTTGATAGACTCGTAGTTGATGATTCAACTATTCAAGTGTAGAGCAATGAAGTTCTTATAATCAGTTCATAATAAAGTCATAGTAAGAAAGTTATTGCTACCTATACAACATGATGAAATAGAAATCGAAAACCTTTTTTGAAAGAAGAAGTGGCATGTCAATGAATTGTTATGCTAGTACAGAAATTGCATAAATAAGTAGGTGAATGCCGTAGAAATTGAAGGATTGTGTCTTGTATGGTGATACCAAATAATTTAAATTAAAAAATTTAATACTAGGAGATGTCTATTTATCAAACTCATTTCGACAAAAATTCTATGCTTTCGGATGCTGCCATATCTAAAATTAAAATATTACAGAAAAAGAGAGAACTTTAGCAGAAATCCCTCAAAATTTTAAAAAAATTACAGAAAAAGAGATAACTTTAGTGGGAACCCCTCAAAATTTTAAAAATTGCAGAAAAAGAAATAAATTTAGCGGAAACCCCTCAAAATAAAAAAAAAATTGCTAGAAAAAAAAAAGCCAAATAGGGATAATTTAAAGAGAAAAAAGAATACCAAGCCAACAACTCAATTAAGTATATAAAATTTAAAGAGAAAATAAATAATTTAGAAAGTGTGTCAAAACATAACAAAATGAATGTCTATTTGTAGATCTCAAAAAATTATGAACACTGGTGATTTTTTTAATTTTATTTTACTTTGTAGTTTTTAAGATATTTCAATTGCAAATTTTAAATTATACATTGTACGCGTGGGTTGCACCTCCACTTTTTCCATGACTCATTCCATGACTCATTCCATGACTTACTTCATGGGACGATCTAAAATGATATTTTGTCATGGCATATTAGATCATAATAATCATGAGTGGAAGGATATGATTTTTTACATCATACCTCATGCACACAATTTCATGATCTAAAAAGACATGAGTGGCCCTGCTCTTAGTACTATTTGACCTATGAAAGTTATTCTGTTGCCGAAAACACCAATGATCCTAATTTTTGTGTTCTTGATAGACTCGTAGTTGATGATTCAACTATTCAAGTGTAGAACAATGAAGTTCTTATAATCAGTTCATAATAAAGTCATAGTAAGAAAGTTATTGCTACCTATACAACATGATGAAATAGAAATCGAAAACCTTTTTTGAAAGAAGAAGTGGCATGTCAACGAATTGTTATGCTAGTACAGAAATTGCATAAATAAGTAGGTGAATGTCGTAGAAATTGAAGGATTGTGTCTTGTGTGGTGATACCAAATAATTTAAATTAAAAAATTTAATACTAGGAGATGTCTATTTATCAAACTCATTTCGACAAAAATTCTATGCTTTCAGATGCTGCCATATCTAAAATTAAAATATTAAAGAAAAAGAGAGAACTTTAGCAGAAACCCCTCAAAATTTTAAAAAAATTACAGAAAAAGAGATAACTTTAGTGGGAACCCTTCAAAATTAAAAAAAATAGCAGAAAAAGAAATTACTTTAGCGGAAACCCCTCAAAATAATAAAAAAATTGCAGAAAAAAGAAAAGCCAAATAGGGATAAAAATTCGCCCACCGTGGGGCGAATTTTTGTGTTCTTGATAGACTCGTAGTTGATGATTCAACTATTCAAGTGTAGAGCAATGAAGTTCTTATAATCAGTTCATAATAAAGTCATAGTAAGAAAGTTATTGCTACCTATACAACATGATGAAATAGAAATCGAAAACCTTTTTTGAAAGAAGAAGTGGCATGTCAACGAATTGTTATGCTAGTACAGAAATTGCATAAATAAGTAGGTGAATGTCGTAGAAATTGAAGGATTGTGTCTTGTGTGGTGATACCAAATAATTTAAATTAAAAAATTTAATACTAGGAGATGTCTATTTATCAAACTCATTTCGACAAAAATTCTATGCTTTCAGATGCTGCCATATCTAAAATTAAAATATTAAAGAAAAAGAGAGAACTTTAGCAGAAACCCCTCAAAATTTTAAAAAATTACGAAAAAGAGATAACTTTAGTGGGAACCCTTCAACATTTAAAAAATAGCGAGAAAAAGAAATTACTTTAGCGGAAACCCCTCAAAATAATAAAAAAATTGCAGAAAAAGAAAAGCCAAATAGGGATAAAAATTCGCCCACCGTGGGGCGAATTTTTGTGTTCTTGATAGACTCGTAGTTGATGATTCAACTATTCAAGTGTAGAGCAATGAAGTTCTTATAATCAGTTCATAATAAAGTCATAGTAAGAAAGTTATTGCTACCTATACAACATGATGAAATAGAAATCGAAAACCTTTTTGAAAGAAGAAGTGGCATGTCAACGAATTGTTATGCTAGTACGAAATTGCATAAATAAGTAGGTGAATGTCGTAGAAATTGAAGGATTGTGTCTTGTGTGGTGATACCAAATAATTTAAATTAAAAAATTTAATACTAGGAGATGTCTATTTATCAAACTCATTTCGACAAAAATTCTATGCTTTCAGATGCTGCCATATCTAAAATTAAAATATTAAAGAAAAGAGAGAACTTTAGCAGAAACCCCTCAAAATTTTAAAAAAATTACAGAAAAAGAGATAACTTTAGTGGGAACCCTTCAAAATTAAAAAAAATAGCAGAAAAAGAAATTACTTTAGCGGAAACCCCTCAAAATAATAAAAAAATTGCAGAAAAAAGAAAAGCCAAATAGGGATAAAAATTCGCCCACCGTGGGGCGAATTTTTGTGTTCTTGATAGACTCGTAGTTGATGATTCAACTATTCAAGTGTAGAGCAATGAAGTTCTTATAATCAGTTCATAATAAAGTCATAGTAAGAAAGTTATTGCTACCTATACAACATGATGAAATAGAAATCGAAAACCTTTTTTGAAAGAAGAAGTGGCATGTCAACGAATTGTTATGCTAGTACAGAAATTGCATAAATAAGTAGGTGAATGTCGTAGAAATTGAAGGATTGTGTCTTGTGTGGTGATACCAAATAATTTAAATTAAAAAATTTAATACTAGGAGATGTCTATTTATCAAACTCATTTCGACAAAAATTCTATGCTTTCGATCTTTGCCATATCTAAAATTAAAATATTAAAGAAAAAGAGAGAACTTTAGCAGAAACCCCTCAAAATTTTAAAAAAATTACAGAAAAAGAGATAACTTTAGTGGGAACCCTTCAAAATTTAAAAAATAGCAGAAAAAGAAATTACTTTAGCGGAAACCCCTCAAAATAATAAAAAAATTGCAGAAAAAAGAAAAGCCAAATAGGGATAAAAATTCGCCCACCGTGGGGCGAATTTTTGTGTTCTTGATAGACTCGTAGTTGATGATTCAACTATTCAAGTGTAGAGCAATGAAGTTCTTATAATCAGTTCATAATAAAGTCATAGTAAGAAAGTTATTGCTACCTATACAACATGATGAAATAGAAATCGAAAACCTTTTTTGAAAGAAGAAGTGGCATGTCAACGAATTGTTATGCTAGTACAGAAATTGCATAAATAAGTAGGTGAATGTCGTAGAAATTGAAGGATTGTGTCTTGTGTGGTGATACCAAATAATTTAAATTAAAAAATTTAATACTAGGAGATGTCTATTTATCAAACTCATTTCGACAAAAATTCTATGCTTTCAGATGCTGCCATATCTAAAATTAAAATATTAAAGAAAAAGAGAGAACTTTAGCAGAAACCCCTCAAAATTTTAAAAAAATTACAGAAAAAGAGATAACTTTAGTGGGAACCCTTCAAAATTAAAAAAAATAGCAGAAAAAGAAATTACTTTAGCGGAAACCCCTCAAAATAATAAAAAAATTGCAGAAAAAAGAAAAGCCAAATAGGGATAAAAATTCGCCCACCGTGGGGCGAATTTTTGTGTTCTTGATAGACTCGTAGTTGATGATTCAACTATTCAAGTGTAGAGCAATGAAGTTCTTATAATCAGTTCATAATAAAGTCATAGTAAGAAAGTTATTGCTACCTATACAACATGATGAAATAGAAATCGAAAACCTTTTTTGAAAGAAGAAGTGGCATGTCAACGAATTGTTATGCTAGTACAGAAATTGCATAAAATAAGTAGGTGAATGTCGTAGAAATTGAAGGATTGTGTCTTGTGTGGTGATACCAAATAATTTAAATTAAAAAATTTAATACTAGGAGATGTCTATTTATCAAACTCATTTCGACAAAAATTCTATGCTTTCAGATGCTGCCATATCTAAAATTAAAATATTAAAGAAAAAGAGAGAACTTTAGCAGAAACCCCTCAAAATTTTAAAAAAATTACGAAAAAGAGATAACTTTAGTGGGAACCCTTCAAAATTAAAAAAAATAGCGAGAAAAAGAAATTACTTTAGCGGAAACCCCTCAAAATAATAAAAAAATTGCGAGAAAAAAGAAAAGCCAAATAGGGATAAAAATTCGCCCACCGTGGGGCGAATTTTTGTGTTCTTGATAGACTCGTAGTTGATGATTCAACTATTCAAGTGTAGAGCAATGAAGTTCTTATAATCGGTTCATAATAAAGTCATAGTAAGAAAGTTATTGCTACCTATACAACATGATGAAATAGAAATCGAAAACCTTTTTTGAAAGAAGAAGTGGCATGTCAACGAATTGTTATGCTAGTACAGAAATTGCATAAATAAGTAGGTGAATGTCGTAGAAATTGAAGGATTGTGTCTTGTGTGGTGATACCAAATAATTTAAATTAAAAAATTTAATACTAGGAGATGTCTATTTATCAAACTCATTTCGACAAAAATTCTATGCTTTCGGGATCTTTGCCATATCTAAAATTAAAATATTAAAGAAAAAGAGAGAACTTTAGCAAGAAACCCCTCAAAATTTTAAAAAAATTACAGAAAAAGAGATAACTTTAGTGGGAACCCTTCAAAATTTAAAAAATAGCAGAAAAATAAATTACTTTAGCGGAAACCCCTCAAAATAATAAAAAAATTGCGAGAAAAAGAAAAGCCAAATAGGGATAAAAATTCGCCCACCGTGGGGCGAATTTTTGTGTTCTTGATAGACTCGTAGTTGATGATTCAACTATTCAAGTGTAGAGCAATGAAGTTCTTATAATCAGTTCATAATAAAGTCATAGTAAGAAAGTTATTGCTACCTATACAACATGATGAAATAGAAATCGAAAACCTTTTTTGAAAGAAGAAGTGGCATGTCAACGAATTGTTATGCTAGTACAGAAATTGCATAAATAAGTAGGTGAATGTCGTAGAAATTGAAGGATTGTGTCTTGTGTGGTGATACCAAATAATTTAAATTAAAAAATTTAATACTAGGAGATGTCTATTTATCAAACTCATTTCGACAAAAATTCTATGCTTTCAGATGCTGCCATATCTAAAATTAAAATATTAAAGAAAAAGAGAGAACTTTAGCAGAAACCCCTCAAAATTTTAAAAAAATTACAGAAAAAGAGATAACTTTAGTGGGAACCCTTCTAAATTTAAAAAATTGCAGAAAAAGAAATTACTTTAGCGGAAACCCCTCAAAATAAAAAAAATTGCAGAAAAAAGAAAAGCCAAATAGGGATAAAAATTCGCCCACCGTGGGGCTCGAACCCACGACCACAAGGTTAAGAGCCTTGCGCTCTACCAACTGAGCTAGACGGGCTTTCTTGTTCAATTTGCTTTGTTTGATTAATTGTATCTATTCTTTCAGGCAATCTATTTCCATCCACCAACAATCGTAATTTCTACCTATTGTTTACACGTCATCTTTAAAGCATCCTTAACCATAAGCAAAATAAATGGTTTATGAGGATGATCCATTTTTATTTTTGCTTAATCATGAACCAAATAATGGTTCATCCGTGAACAAAATCATGAATGTTAGGATATCCAAACGGTTCATATGAACCAAACAACAACTGCATGCGTATATAAAAAAAAAGACTGAGGCACTTCCAAAGGGATGAGTTTTGGAGGATTTTCAGAAAAAGTTCCTCCAAAATGCATTGTTTTCTATTACCAAAATTCATATTTTTTATTCTCTACAATTTAGACATCCATTTTGACATGTTCTTCTCACATTTTCAGTTTCCAAAAAGTTGCAAAAAGGATGAGAGATTGTGATGAACTTAAATCTATTTGTTCGTGGTCAAGAAATAAAATTTGAAATGTTTTGTGTAATGATATGGAGGAGAGAGATCGAGGGATGAACCTTTTATTTGCTTCATGAAGAAGGGTGTTGTTAAACAAGGCTTTTCAGTTTTTTTATCACAATTCTAAAGCTAAAGTATTCATCGACCCTAATATTACAGCTTAAATATTAGAGGCACACACAATTTCAAAAGAAGTTATATTACTCCTGACTCCTAGTATCCAATTTAGAATCCATCACGTTCCTTCTTTATAAACATTTGACATTAAAGAGTGAGTGGAAAAGTCTACTAAGACCCTGTTGAGTTCATCTTTAAAAAATAAAATTTTAGTAAAAATAAGTTTAACTTCAGCAAAAAACTGTAAATTATATAAGAGAAAACAATAGAAAATTAGTAAAATAAGTTCAATTCAGCAAAAATAAGTTCAATTACAAAGAAACAATAAGTTCAATTACGAAGAAATAATAAGTTCAGTTCAATAAGAATTAGAGGAAGTGAATAGGGTCTAAGTAACCACAATGAGCAAAATTATATTTGGACCAACCGTAACAACTTTATCAAGAAACATATTTTATGTGATCAAACAATCTATTACAACATCACATAATCCAAAATTATCTCATAAACGAACGGTAACTTAATATTCTAAACCTTAATCTTAATAATTTAAACGATGATAGTATTTATCTCAATAGGCAAACCGTAATATTATCCACCTCAATTTTAAGAAAGTAACACTTGTGACCTAAAAATTTCAAAATAATGACATTAATCAATATTCACATTTGAATTCCAATGGTTATTTTGACCACCTTAGGCTCTATTCTTTTGGACTGAAATGAAATGAAATGAACTGAATTTGTCTGAACTGATTTGAAGGCGGCCGAACCGAATCGGCCGAAGTGAATGAAACCGTGAGAGAAACTAACCGAACCGGGCGGAATTTTCCCGAACCGAATTGAATCGGCCCGGGCGGCGAATGAAGTGAAGTGAATGAAAACTGTGAGAGGAAACTAACTGAACTGAACTGAATTTTCCTGAACTGAATTGAACTGAACTAAACTGAATTTTCATTAATTCCTTCCAAAAGAACAGAGCCTTCGTGGTTGCATACTCACATTACACCACATGACCACAAGTAACCATACAATCTAAATAGTTGCTTTTTTCTTTCCATAAATTATGTTAAACTCTGTAACAAAATAGATGTTGCAATTTTCAAAGTGTAATATCTATTTTGTTACGGAGGAAGTATAACTTTATTAGAACTTAAGGTGTATTTTTTTCCCACCCATATATAAATTCAGAAAATTGAACTAGAAAAATGGAAACCCCTCGTAGTGTTTTGTTCTACAGCCTACAGGTGCAAATTAATACACGTCAAATGTTAAAATTATGAGATGAAAATTGAAAATCAAACACAATAAAACTATAAAAGTCTCACTACTTGTTTTTCAGAAAAAAAGGAGCAGAAGAAAAAAAATGTCAAGCATAACAAGCACCTTCACTCCTGTGGCTGTTCTCAGCAATGGGAATTACAATTACCGCAATAATTCTCTCAAAACCCTCTTTTTTATTTCATCTCCAGCACACCATTTTTCTCTGCCCAAGCTCAGACTCCGAGTTTCTTCTACTGCTATCATCGAAACGACGCCGGTTTACTTCTCTTCTCTTCTCTTCTCTTCATACTCAATTCTCTTTTCTGCTCAATTTTGTCAACGGTTGAATTAAAGTATTTTTCTTGATTAATTTGCATTGAATTTGTCTATTTAGGTGTAATTTTTGTTGTGTTTGATTACAAGAATGGAACTTTGTAAATCCCAAATAAAAAAGAGAACCTTAGTGTTGTTTTGAAGGATCAATAATTGAGGAACTTTTCATTGTGTTTTTACCTTTTTATTACTACTAGAATTTCTGCATATTTTCATCCAAAATTCTGGAGATTGTAAAAATGGAGAGAGTTATATTATGGCCTTGTTCATTTTGGTCATTGATGAGAATATTTTTCAAATGATATTTGCTGCATATAAGAAGTTAAAAGTGGAGATATAGAACAATAACTAAGCATTAATAATACTGATCGACGTGTGATTTTGTCAATTTCTAAAATAATAATTGTATGTATTTCTAGACAACATATAGGCCTACTTTCTTATTAAATTTTTAATTTTGTTGCTTTTAGTCCATAAACTGAGTTATGATTTCTTTCAAAAATATTTGGACTACATATCTTAGTTAATTTGGCTTTAGGAAGGCTTCTTTCCAAATAGCTAAGTAGTTAATTTGGGTTTGTAGGATATTGTTAAAAGATGTTGTCTTGGGGCATTAGGTAGGATTACATTGGAGGTTGCACCCAGCTGCTTAAAACTCGAGTTTTAAGGACTCTCAAGAACTTCTGTTCGTGTTTGAATAATTTGAACGGTTTCTATTTCATTTGATTGGAGGTGAGAGATTAAAGTGGATATTGGTGGAAGGTAATCTGCCAGTTTGACTCCCTTCAATGGCTGAAGCATCAGGGCTGCAGAAACACCCCCTAAAAAGAAAAACAAAAACCCAAGCATCTATGATTTTGTTTCATATGAAATTCTTAAAACTTCAAAGCATATAAATTTCGCTTGTACATTTGTCATTGTAGATTGTTATGTTGTTTCTCATATCTTTACACCCTGTTGTTCTTTGTACTCGTATCTTTACAAAGGATGAATCTTGCCTTTATGGGACTTGTGAATCATGACCACCTTCCTTAAAATCATGCCTTTCTAAATCCTAATCTGTAGGTTCATTTTCAGGAATCTGTTACAACCGACACGAACAGTGATACTAACAAAAGCATTTTAGGTTGCCCAATTTGTTATGAACCTTTAACATGGAGTGGTGATTCAAGTTTATCAATGTAAGTTATTCCCAGATTGTATTAGCAGTGAAACCCTACCTCTGCCTAGCATTTTATTCTTTGAACAAATTCATGGTATCTTAGGAATTTAACATGATCTCCTTAGATGAGTTGAACATATTGCAGAGAGACTGTCAGTGGCACTACCCTACAAAGCCAAACCTCTAAGAAAACGTACTATGAGAAGAAATTCATTTTCGACCTCACTACTTCAAGTGGGGCCGAGGATTATGTCGAATCGATGCCGCTTGTAACAGAGTTTTTCAGGTGCTGCAAATATTGAAATTGTGTTTATTGCTTACGACTTTGCTGTTTATCTAAGCTGAAGGTTTAATATGAATGGATTGTTTCTTTATACAGTACTCCGTTCATGTCGTATCTGTACGAGCGAGGCTGGCGTCAAAACTTTGGGCTTGGTGGTTACCCAGGCGCTGATAAAGAGGTAGTCATATCAGTTTTTTCGCTTTTTAGTTAGAGAAATTATAGTAGCTGGAATTTAGTTTTAAAACAACCTGTTACATATTTAGGATCTCTTGTCTTTATTTGATCTTGTTTTAGCTTTTGCAAGTTTTTGATATGGGCAAACACTATCATGTCATTCTTTTTCGTGTCCCTATTTTTTCCTATCATTGTTTGAAAGTTTCTTGTGATACTCTTTGCTGATGTGTGATGAATGCCTTATTTATAGTTCAATATATTGTTCTTGGTTGCAGTTTGAAATGGCGAAAGAATACTTCAAACCTGTTTTAGGTGGAAACATTGTAGATGCAAGCTGTGGGAGTGGACTGTTCTCAAGGTTATTTGCCAAGAGTGGACTGTTTTCTCGTGTTGTTGCTCTTGACTATTCAGAAGCAATGTTGCAGCAGTGCTATGAATTTGTTAAAGAGGACCCAGGCTTCCCCAAAGAGTAGGATTCCCAATTTTATTATAGCTCATGTTCTTTGAGATCAGTTGAAACTAGTGTCACATAATTCGCAGATCGTTTCAGAACTTGGAACGAATTGGGGAATGGGATTCGCTGCATAGAGTTTTGATATCGGGGTAGAGCCCCCATTAGAGGTGACCTGTGAATTGCAAATTAGTTCACCTGTAAAACTTTGCTATTGGCAGCCACCCCAGTGAATTTTGACACTGGTTGAAACTCAATTTTTTTGATGATAACAGGTTCATTTGATGACCTATTTTGATAAGTTCTGGTTCGTAATTCTCTTTTTTAACAGGAAATTGATTTTGGTCAGAGCTGATATCTCTAGGCTACCATTTGTTTCTGGCTCCATAGATGCTGTGCATGCTGGTGCTGCATTACATTGCTGGCCTTCACCATCCAATGCTGTAAGCATGACTTATTATGTACAGATGATTTTTATCCGGCTTGTCAGTTTTCAGTGCACGTACTCTAAATTGATGTTGCTTTATGGTACACGAACTTAGTTCGTTAGTGGTGATGAATACAGGACATTCCATAACAGCAGTGAGAACATTAAAACAATAAATATTGTCTGCAGTTTGAATGCTATCATGTGTGGGAGTTTGTGCTGAACTGAAAGATTGTCAAGATTCTCTAGTTTATCGTCATTGTATTTTGAAGGCTATATTCTTTATATTTACCTATAATAATTACGCTTTGCCTTTTTGCCTTTGCAAATTCCAGTGCCTATATGCCATTTTTAATCTTTCTTGGTGCTTGGATACTTGTTGGAGAAGTATGCTGTGGAAGGGGTTTTAGATTCATTTATACTGCCCCTTTGTGTTGCAGTGTTGCTTATATATTTCACCATCAGAAATGGTCAGCAATCTGCATGAAGAAAGAAAGAGGCACTAACTCCGCCTGTGAGTGTCTGTGTGACATTCACTGCCGGTCTCAAGCCCGGATAAAGGAGGAGAGTTGCGGTAGGTTTGGGGCGGCCAGCATAAAACATAGTCCCATATCATGACATGAATCGACAAATGAAAAACGTGGGGCGTCCCCTACTCGGACGCGCCGCACTTCATAGACCCGGGTGTAGTGATAAGTATGCAAGGGTTGCTAGGTCGTCGCCCGGAAGCGGCGCGCCATCCCCGGCGCCCCGGGGTGGTGTCAAATATGCAAGGGTTCCCGCATCGGGGACGGGTACGGGTAAAGAAGTTAGTCCGGGGTAGTGGTAGTGGTAGGGGTAGTAGGTTGCGCTTTGGAACATGGAACATTGGCTCTTTGACGGGAAGATCGGCGGAGGTGGTGGAGGTTATGAGGAGGCGAAAGATTCACATAATGTGCCTTCAAGAGACTAAGTGGGTTGGTGGAAAAACAAGAGAACTAGCCCCGTGGGGTTATAAGCTTTGGTACTCGGAAAGGATAAGTGTAGGAATGGAGTAGGCATCATTATTGATAAGGAATATATTGATGATGTGGTGGAAGTTTCGAGGAAGAGTGACCGCATTATGAGTATCGAGGCTAGTATTAGGGAGTAATGCGGTGACTATCATAAGCGCATATGCGCCGCAAGTAGGATTGGAAGCATTTATTAAACAACAATTTTGGGAGGATTTGGAGGAGGTTGTGCAACGAGTGCCTATTAATGAAAAATTGATCATTGGTGGGGATCTTAACGGACATGTGGGCACTAGTCGAGTTGGCTTTGAGAGCATTCATGGAGGTTTTGGGTATGGGGAGAGAAATGAAGTGGAAGTGATATCTTGGATTTCGCATTAGCCTATGGTCTTAGTATTATGAACACTTGGTTTGAGAAAAGAGAATCTCACCTTGTGACGTATAGGAGTGGAAGTAACGCGAGTCGATTGACCTCTTTTTAGTAAGGAATGGTTGGCGGAAGAGTTATACAAACTGCAAGGTGATACAGGGTGAGAGCGCGACCACCCAACATAGACTAGTCGTGCTTGATTTCCGGGGTAGGGAGTCTTTAAGAAAGCGAAAACCCAATGTGGAGCCGCGAATCAAGTGGTGGAAGCTCCAAGGGGAGCACAAAGAGAACTTCTTAGCTAAGATGGCTAATAAAGATATTTGGGCTTGTAACACGGAAATGGATGTAGATTCGATTTGGACAAAGATAGAACTTGGTATAAAGGAAGTGGCGAAAGAGGCCCTTGGAGAATCTAAAGGAACCTGTACCATCAAGTAAGGACACATCTTGGTGGAACGAGGAGGTGAGACAAGCGATAAAAAACAAACGAGAAAGTTATAAACTTTTGGGAAAAGATAGCGACGATGTGAACTATGAGAAGTACAAAGAGGCGAGAAAAGAAGCCAAGAAGGCGATACGGGAAGCTAAAGCACGGAGTAAACAAAGAGCTTTATGCAAGATTGGATACGACGAAGGTGAAAAAGACATTTATAGAATTGCGCGTATGAGGACAAGAAGACAAGAGACATAAGAAAGGTAAAATGTGTCAAGGGTGTGGACCAAAGAGTGCTTGTGGAGGATGAAGAGATAAAGGATAGGTGGAGGTCGTACTTTGATACCTTGTTCAACGGTGATAAAGCACAAGACATCGGGGATGTACACATTCCGCCAAGTATGTTAAATCGAGAGTTTATGAGGAGGATTCAAAAGGGAGAAGTCGTTGCGGCATTAAAAAAGATGGGATTGAAGAAAGCTACGGGGCCGGATGGCATACCTATCGAAGTTTGGAGGTGTTTGGGGAGAGGAATCGAATGGCCGACAACATTCTTCAACATGATTTGGAGACACAACAAAATGCCATTAGAATGGAGGAAGAGTACTTTGATTCCTTTGTATAAGAACAAAGGCGATGTACAAGATTGTACCAACTACCGAGGAATCAAACTAATGAGTCATACGATGAAACTCGGGAAAGGGTGATTGAGCAAAGACTTAGGAAACATGTGAAGATATCGGAGAACCAATTTGGATTTATGCCTCGGAAGATCGACTATAGAGGCCATCCACCTCTTAAGACAAACAATGGAACATTACCGTGATAGGAAGAAGGATCTACATATGGTTTTCATTGATTTGGAGAAGGCATATGATAGAGTACCAAGAGAAATACTTTGGTGGGCGTTGGCAAGGAAAGGTGTTCCACAAAAATATATAGATATCATCGAGGATATGTATGAGGGGGCAACTACGAGTGTGCGGACTACGGTGGGGAGGAGGAGGAAGAGTTTCCTATTACGATCGGAGTGCATCAAGGTTCCGCACTTAGTCCCTTTCTCTTTGCCCTAGTCATGGACGAACTAACGAGGTCAATTCAAGATGATATACCATGGTGTATGATGTTTGCGGATGATATTGTGTTGATTGATGAAACAAAGGAAGGTATTGAGAGAAAGTTGGAATTGTGGAGACATACATTAGAAGCCCGGGGTTTTAGATTGAGCGAAGTAAGACGGAGTATATGGAGTGCAAGTTCGGTGGGGTTACAAGCGGCGAGGCGAGGCGGTCACTTTGGATAGCAAAGTGGTTCAAGGATCGAACGTCTTCCGTTACCTAGGATCCATTCTCCAAAAGGATGGAGAACCTGGATGGAGACGTGGCTCATAGAATTAACGCGGGTTGGTTAAAGTGGAAAAGCGCTCTTTGGATTCCTTTGTGATTCGGCATTCCCCAAAGCTTGAAGGGAAAGTTCTACCGTACGTGCAATTAGGCTGCTTTGTTATATGGCACCGAATGTTGGGCGGTGAAACAATGCCACGTCCATAAGATGAACGTGGCGGAGATGCGTATGTTGCGGTGGATGTGTGGCCACACAAGGAAAGACCGATTAAGAAATGAAGTGATCCCGGAAAAAGTTGGAGTTGCATCCATTGAAGAAAAGATGAGGGAGAATCGGTTAAGATGGTTTGGTCATGTGAAAAGGAGATCGGGTGATGCACCGGTGAGAAGAATTGAAGAGTGGAGGAGTAACCAAGTTGTAAGGGGTAGGGGAAGACCTAAGATGACTTGGATGAAGGTAATTGAAAGTGATATGAGGTTACTTGGGATTGAGGAGAGCATGACGTTGGATAGAAGTGAGTGGAGGGGCAGTATCCATGTGGAGGAAGGGGTGTGATTTCTGCATTTATTTGTTTTTCTCAATTGTGTTGGTATTAAAACCTTTTGTTGAAAACCTCTTTTAAAACTTGTTGGTGTAAACCTTGCTTTAAAAAAAAAAAAAAAACCTTTTTTATCACTCTTGGCGATGCCATCTCCTTTGGTGACGGTTTCAGTTGACGATTCATGTTAGCCGACCCCAAATCACTTTGGGAATAAGGCTTAGTTGTTGTTGTTGTTGAGAGAGTCTGGTCCATCAAGTTGTCCCAGTTTCAAATATCAAGTTTGGAAGAAAACTCTTGTATTTGCCTATATTGTACTATGCATTAATGGATATGCTATATGTTACTTGTTTCTTAATGTTAGTTTTACAGACAAGTAATCTCCTCAATGCCTTGACTTACATTCAAAATTCTGCTGTTGTGATCTTAATGTATGTACAGGTTGCTGAAATAAGTCGCATATTAAGACCTGGGGGTGTATTTGTTGCCACAACTACCATAGGAGATGGCCCTTTCACACTTGTGCCATTTAGAAGTAATTTTCGTGAGGTAAATGACTAACTTTGCAGTTTTACATTATAGAACTTAATCCGGTTCATTTACTCATAATTTTTTGATATATGTGGTACTGTTGCAGTACCTGCAGCAAATTTCAGGATCACGGTTTTTTCTATCTGAACGTGAGCTTGAAGATCTCTGCACAACCTGTGGCCTAGTGGATTTTAGATGCACGAGGAATGGGCTCTTCGTCATGATCTCTGCTACAAAACCGAATTAAGCTTTTGGATCTCCTTCGATTGTCTGTCTGTCCGAGGTGTCACACTAAAAATTCATTAAAGGTCCTACGTTAGTATCTTCAATGGTATCCATTTATTGTATAAGATACATGGATTATGCGACTGTTATGCTGGAAATTTTGTGTGTGCTGTCATTTAGGATTTTCATTATCTTGTATATTGTTGTATCATTCCTTCTGCTTGTATAGGGGTGCTAAACTAATGTTAATACTTAATACCATCAGCATAAATTGTAATATCATCAACTTACGGCTGCATGCTTTGTTTTTGCTGATTCAGAGTTTCAATTAGGAAAAAGTGCCGTTCTGCATTATCTAGCTTATTGTTTTGGTGGATTTTGTAATGAGTTATTTTGGATTGTATTTAGTATAAGCCTGTCAGTGGGCAGTGTGTCCGATATTCTGGGAGAAACATATGTTGTACAGCATATCAAGCCTTTCATTCTTGACGACTCTGCTCCAATTCTTCTACAAAGGCAGTAAGTGCTCAATCTGCTCATAAGTTTTTTCCTTTCCTTTCCGTTCTTTCTTTTTTTGTTTTGCTTGAAAGGTGGAATATTACCCACAGATCTGCAAATTACATTTTTTAACCTCATAAAATTTTTAGAGTTCTAAATTTTAGAGATACTTTGGTGCAGGAATACAAAGCTTATTTTTGCTTTTACCAATTTACCACTGTATGAATACAAACTTATCTCTTATGTGAAAACATTTTGTACAAACATAGAAAAAATACACTAGAAAAAACGCAAAGTATTGTACAAAGTTTAGAACTTCAAATGTTGACTTTGCATTCCTTAGGAAGACCCTGAGGGAACCTTTGTGTATCAGTGCAGTAGTTGTATATCATGAAGTTCTTCTGCACCCATCGCAGCCTTTGTTGGCTTGTGTTATCAAGCTGTTGGTTCATCCAGGCAGAGGTTGAGCCAGACCCACGGCATGATGATCTGCCATTGGACCAAACACAAGCATCTGCATTGAAGTTTCTGTAAGAAGCCATAAATGGAGCCTTGTGCCAGTCTGTCTTGATCCGCCCGCCTTGCGTTGCCCAGTCTTCAGCGTCCCAGAGGCTCGAGTATATTCTCATTGCCTGGTTCTTTGGGAAAGGGACTCCAACAGATTCCAAGTTTTTATATTCTCTGATGGGTGTTCCATCTACAGAAAATCTGAGGCCAAGCAATATAGCAAGGTAAGAAGTACTACCGTCATGATCATTATGACATTATAATATAAGCAGTCCCCTTCATGTCTGTTGTGGTTATCCATGTATATGAAAACTACTAATGGGGCAGCGGGATTGTGTGTTTTTGAATTAAACGGATTGGTCACTTACATGATTCTTTGGGGATTCCACAGAACGGAATAGGTGTGAAAGCCAGTGGTGGGGTCGAACCAGAGACGAAATTGCTGCTCTCGGCCACCTTTCCCTTTTGTGAAAATGTTGGTATGGAGAGTATAGGGCTGACCAGTGACGTTGCCCAAGAATTCGAAATCTACCTCATCATGGGTAGGTCCTTGGGATGATAACTGTTAATTTGAGGATTAAAGAAATATCAGCATTAATAGTACTATTAAAAAAACAGGGCACTGATAGTATTTAAAATTTTAAGCAGGGTGGAGAGAGACATACGTAGTAGGCAGTTACAGTGCCAGCAGAGTTCCCTGGAACAAGCTTGATTTGCATATCAATCTTTCCAAAGAGGTATTGGTTCTTAGATTGGAAGCCTGAGCCGGAGGTCTTATCAAGGGAAAGGGTGAGGAGTTGGCCGTCCTTTAGAATCTTGGCACGATCATCTCCCCAACTGATGTCGAAATTACGATTGAAACCACTGGCAGCAGAGGCCGCTGCAGTCAAAGACACAACCACACGAATAATGACGAGAAAGATAGAAAAAGTAGCCGCAGCCATAGAGAGCAAATTATGGTAGTATTTTGTAAGTGAAAGATGCTTGTTTTGATGATTTCGTAGGTTGCATGGGGCAGGGATATTTATATGTCAGGAGATAAGGAATGATGATCAAGGCGGCTGGTGAAGTTGGTAGAAAGACAATGATTTGTTGACTACTAAGCTACTATTATGGATAGGAATTAGGATTATAGCTAGGAAGGCTCAAATGATGAAGGTGAAACAGCTGGTATCTTTTCATGAGGCACTAATATTACTATAAGTTGTGATATTGTAGAATGAAAATGAGATTGTTTTTGGCCATCAGTCAAATGTCTTTTGATCTAGTAGAGCTGAACAAAGTTGCCCCCTAGCTGTGGGCTGTGGCACCTCTGTGGATTTTAAGTTACCGCACATTGCTAGAGACTAGGTTCCTTTTCTGGAGGAAGCGTTCGAGTTCCGACAATACCTTTACTAACTTGCGTCGTTAGTGTTATCTTAAAAAAGAAAAATTAGCATAGGAGAGAATGGGATAGTGGAGATGAGATTATGACTTTGAGTAGCTTTCTTATTTGGGCGGGCCTAGTCGGGTCATCATTAGGTTACCTTGTTGATGAGTTAAAGCAGGACGAACCATTTAAGTTGTGGGTTAATAACAGGATGATAACCAATGGGCAAATAGAAGAAAGAGGAAGGAGATAGTGGGTAACACAGACAAATGAGTGAAATATAGTGACTCGACTTTTTTTTTTTCCTTTCTTTATTTTTATTTATTTATTTATTTATCATCTATATGCAAAAATAGATCATGTCCAAGAAAGACCATGTCAATTAAAAGTTTGGCGCTTGCTTTTGACTTATTTTCGCCCGATTGAGTTTCGGAGTTGATTGCCCGATTCGGTTTCGCATGTTCGGTTCGGTTCGGTTCCCGCCTGATTCGGTTCGGTTCGATTCGGTCCTGGGTTCGATCCAAAAGAACGGGCCTATTCTATTGAAAACTAGTTAACCTTAACTCAATCCTTATCTGTTGCGTCACCCTGTCCATTACCCTGCTATGCAACACAGCTAGGAGTCCTCTTCCTCAAACAACTTCGTTTAAAAATATAAATGTTTGGCATGATAGAATTTGCAGAGGGAAAAGCTACTAAAATGATGTTTTGTTTCTTTTCGGCCAGAATACCCATAGGCCATAGCCTATTTTGAAAAGAGAAATAAGCCTTATACTTTGATTATTTATTGCCAGTTTATGTGCTTTCCCTTCAATTTCTTTTACTCGTTTATGTTTGTTTATGATAAATGATAATATGCATATAACCATCATTGCAGCAGGTTGTTTTCCGTACTTTGCTTTTAATTTGTTGAATAAACCATTAATTACTTACTAATGGTTAATGTCTAACCACTAAAGCACTTATTTTCCTGTGACAATGTTGCTCAGATAGGACATGGAGAGCATCTGCTTATTTTCAGTGACAATGTTCTTTATCACCCCCAACTGTAGACTGTAGTTGGGAATTTGTTATGGTTTTTCACTTTTGGATAAATTTTTTTTATAGTAATCTTATTATAGTTGGAGCGTGGATCATAAAACTTGAGCTCTTCATTGAAAAATTTGTCTACCTAATAGGTAATTGAGAAATAGATATATATGAATTGTGGAATTTGTAGTAATTAAGAAGTACTTCTATAAGGTTAGTTGATTGAACCACGTAAATTTTTATACATTTTGCTCATATTCTTTGTTCTTTTCTCGTTAATATATTATTATTGACCATTATTCCGCACTAATCAAACACAATCCAGTGCCAAGTACTTAACATTCTTTATGGATATGATAGTAGTAGTTTACGTATAAGGTCAATTATTGTACTTTGAGGTTACTTATCAACATATTAGAGGTTACTTAAAATTATTGGGGGTTACTATTACTATAGTAGAGGTACTAATAATTGTTAGGGTTACTTATATTTCCCTATTGGAGTTACTTATCTTAAGGGTTACTGTTCAATATAATAGGGGTTATTTATAATTTTTTAGCGTTACTTACCATTATTAGGGGTTACTTCTATTAAGGGGTTACTTATGTCTTAATATAGTTAGTTTGTCTTTTATACGTGTGGTCACATAATTATTGATCGTGCGGGCCAACTGTACAACGTACAGGAGACTTGATGAATATGATAATATTAAGAGTTGAGATTTAGTGCGTAATAACATTCTCTAAGCGTATGATAGTGGTAGACTGGTAGTTGTGATAGCCGAATAGCTGAGTTACGATGAATTCACTGTTCTGGTCTGATGGGATCCTGAGCTATAACTGTTTGTAATATAAAAAGTGCCACTAAAAGCATGTAAAAGTAGCTGCTTCGAAACAACTTAATAAGAAATTGTGTGCGTATATATTATAATATTATATATTTTTATATACATATATACATATGTCAATAAGAGATTAAAGTTAACCTCAATACTTTAGTGGAGATTATTATATTAATACAGCTTGATGAAAATGTGTTTTTAACACCCCATTCCACAGAGAAGAAATACAAAATGCCAATTACGTCTAGTTCAAAAGGTGAAGTGTTACAAGATATTAAATACTCCACAAAGTTTATAAATTAGCAATGCTATAGCAAGCGTAAGAGACCACCGTGAATTGAGCAATGATTTCAAACTCGTGGATCCGCTGCAAATTAGTCTGTGGTCATGATATACGCACACAGGCTGAGACCTATAAATGTTCCACATGAAATCCAAACAAAATACAATTGATTAGTCAAAATCAATTAACACAGTCAAGAAGGCAAAAAGATAACAATACAATAGATCGAGCCACGCTTGTATGAGCAATATGCTAGTTGTAAATTAATTTCAATGTTACTTTATTTAAAGACTTTGACAATATAATATATATGTCATATGACACACATTTTTTTTTTCAATAAACGTCAACAATTCAAATTTTTTTTTTTTTGGCTCAACTTGGCCATTACAATTTTATTAACTCTTTTCTAAAAAAAAAAAATAAAGGTGATCTATTGATTTTTATGATACTTTGTATGATAATCAAGTATTTAAATTACAATCACCCCTAAGAAAATTATTTCAAGTATATAGCTATAAAGTATGTCAATAAGTAAATGCCTTATTATTCCCTCTTATTTAGTACTAACATCTTTCAATATCAAATTCACACCAAATATAAATTGATTACAATAATAATTGTACGTTCATTATTATCCAAATGAAGGGCATGCAGGAAATTGTTGGAACGATGGCTAGACAAATATTTACAGTCTGAAATTAAAAGTAGTAAATTAAATCATAGTGCTTTGATAATTTATTAAGATTTGACACAATTATACGATTCAGATACAAATATAACTATCATATCAAATGATTTAGTAGGGAATGAACTTTAGTGAGTTTAAGGGAGACAATTAAGTAGTCATTGCATTGCTTCTAGTTTCATAGATATATATAGATGTAGGTGGTCGTGTTAGAACAAATAAGAATATGAATAATAAATTGTATGATGGTAGTAAAAAGGATATATAGTACTATAGTAGTAGTACGAACCTGGAAGAGCAGAAAGTGATGACATAATCAGCAGAAGAACAAGTAAAGATGCTAGAAGGATCATCATAAGCATAACTATAAGAAGTAGGGCATGCACTCTTGAATAACTTGGAATAATAAGTGGGATGACAAACTGACGGACCACCATACAATCCTCTACAACAATACTCGTCGGTGTCGAAAACGTCGCATGCACTCCGGCATGCAACCGTCTTGCCGTGATTAGGGGCTTTAACAGACAGCTCCTTAGGGCAGTTCCTCCTAAGGTCTTGATCACATCCAGCAATTGTGCAATTCCCTGTTCCTCTAAGAGGTTTCACTGCCATTGGGATGTTAAACCCGTCCACAAGGCTCACGTCGTAGAAGTCGGTTTTCCCGAGCGTGAACTCCGCTAAGGATGCCGGTGGCTTACCGGCACCTCCACATTTGAGAGTTGTGCCGCATGCACCTGTTTGGCAGGGGCCGTTGCCATCTTCATCAAAGTTGCACCCTGTTCGACCCCATATTCGGCCTGACCATGTCATTGGAGCATTGAACACCATGGATTGGCCTGGCTTTAAGACAAAGCCTCCACCGTTGAAGCTTTCACCTGGTGTAACGGCCGGCCATATCGTCTCTTTGCAATGGTTTGTGATGGTGAACACTCTTGCAGCTTCTGATAATCTCAAGCTTACTGCATTAAACAAATTTAATTAATAGGGTTGTAAATGATTCTGATTGATAATGTCTTTCCTCTTAGGAAAAAAAGGCCTCAATTGGAGATATGGTGTTAAGATCAACATATCAATATGCATGCAGTGAAGGACCTACATTGAGGCAAGGAGTAATGCTAGTTGACACCTCAATTCTAATATATAAAAGTTTAATCTATTTTCCACTGAGCTATTAAAAAATTATGTAAATTTTCTATACAACAACTCCAAAACCAGTCTCAAAACCTATAACTGATATCCCAAGACTAAAGACTAAATTCCTGGGTCGTCCGCCACTCCATGCATGCATGGTGTTACTAACAATATATTATAACAACATGAGGAAAAGAAAAAACCTACGCACCTTGAGAAAGAAGGAAGATTATAAAGAAAAAAGATAGGAGTAATGAGATTGGTTGTTTTTCCATGATTTTTAGATGGAACTCCAATAATCCCTTTATGAACAACGATTGTGATTAAAGTTGGTATATAAGGGGGAGAGGTGAATGGAAGGTTTGATTTAAAGCATTAGACTAAAGAAGGAATACGTGAGTTGAAGGGGAGAGACATGATCACAATAGTAGAAACATACATGATAATTTTGAAAAGGCAAGGCTTTTGCAATAAAATTTTGGGAGATTCTTTAGCGATACCTATCATGCACGTTGTCATTGATTCTATTCTTGCTTCGGGAGAGTTGTGTGAAAAAGGCGAGGGATCTCTTAACAAAGATACACTAAGGAGGAGAATCTGCACTTGGGGTTGTTTGGAAGTGACCTATGGAATTTGGGTTCAAGTAGGGATTAAACTAATTGTAGGCACCGTTTTTTGAAAATGTGGAAGGCCTTGTGATTAAGAAGTAAATTCCTCGGTAATGATTGATAATTTTACTTAATTAACTAAGGATGGTGTAATTACACCTGCACTTATGTCCTTGCATTTCAGTGTCTCTTTAGTGCTTACATCAACTTAATTATTACATACACTACAAGAAATGTGGTAATTAACGACTAAAAGCCGTCGGTGATCAAAAGAAAACCGTCGCTAAAATATCAACGACGGCTAGCAGTCGTTGAATGGGTGGTCGTTGACATTGGAATCAACGACCGTCAAGCCGTCGGTAAAAATTTCAACGACGGTTCCCTGCTCATCAGCGACCGATTACCAAAACCGACGTTGGCTCCACGCCAACGGCTTTTTAAACAGACGGTAAATTAGCGACACTCGTTTAACCGTCGTCGATTCACCGACCGTTGTTAACCGTCGGTGTATCACCGACCGTTAAAACCGTCGTTGCTTTGGCCGATTCAACGTCGCTAAAACCGTCGCTATTGTATAAAAGCAGTCGTTGATATTGGAAGTCCATGGATGCATAGAGTACCTTACAGCGACTGCCTAGCCGTCGTTGATTTAATGTTTAGCCGTCGTTGATGTTTTAAAATAATATTATTTAGAATATTATTGTTGTTAATAATAATTAAACCTCGTACCTGCATTTGCATGCTTGTGGACCACACTAAAGCTGTTCCTCTATCGCATTCAATTTTTTCAATTACAAAAATATACAATTTTGATATATATTACAATTTGCATAGATACTTGTATAATTACATGAAATAGATTACAATTATGTACACAAAATAGATCCCGATGTCGGGAAATAAAGTAGAAGTCGGTGTTTACAAAAAATATATATCCACAAAGCTAGAAACTAATAAGCTAGATGCCGATAAATATAGACACTAAATGTCTATAGTTAGACAAACTACCTAGATTAAATATATGTACGCAAAATAGATCCTAGTGTCGAGAAATAAAGTAGAAGTCGGGTTCCAAAAAAATAACCCGACACATCTAGAAACAAAGCGAGATGCTTCGATAAATATTGACACTAAATGCATATAGTTAGACTAATCGTATCCAATTATAAGTTAGTTACCTAGTTGCCAAAACCAAAAAAACTACACTTGTCAAGGGTGTCTCTCGTAGCACTACCGCCACCACCAAACCCCGGGTCATCGTCCGTTAGTGCGTTGTGGAGGGGGCCTAGGTTGCAACCTCGAGGACATGTGGCCGAAACTAGACATGTTCCTCATCATTTCCTCAACGATGGCCCGACTTGACGCTTCCACCCGTGCTGCGACCATTGCCTCCACCTCTTCCATCCGCGCAGCGACCTTTGCCTCCACCTGCGCCTCAATCTGAGAAAAAATGGACGACTCATATGGTTGTGAAGAGCCGCCATCTCCTCGCCCTGATGAAGAGTTGTAGTACAAATGATCTCCCTGACCCAACCCCTGAACTTTTCCTCTGTTCCTCCCCCCAACTGTCTCCCAACACAACAGATCAGGGTTCGGCTGTGACCCCTTAGTGGTACAATGATCCAGCTTCTTATTGTATGTCTCCTGCAATTGGTTAAATATGATGTTTGAGGTGTTTATAAGTTAAACTAACATCAAAGTACTCGTATTCATTCATTTTCAAGTAAAATGACCTAAAATGGCCTGTATTTGCCTAGATTTGGTTCTAACTTTCCTATATTGTGTATTTTCAATCAAAACAACTTAAAATTACATTAAACTAACTATATATATGATGTTTGAGGTGTTTATAACTTAAACTAACATCAAACTACTCATATTCACTCATTTTCAAGTAAATGGACTAAAATTGCCTATATTTGCCTATATTTGGTTCTAACTTTCCTATATTGTGTATTTTCAATCAAAACAACTTATAAATACATTAAACTAACTATATATATGATGTTTGAGGTGTTTATAAGTTAAACTAACATCAAACTACTCGTATTCATTCATTTTCAAGTAAAATGGCCTAAAATGGCCTATATTTGCCTTTATTTGGTTCTAACTTCCCTACATTGTGTATTTGCAATCAAAAAAACTTATAATTACATTAAACTAACTATATATATGATGTTTAAGGTGTTTATAACTTAAACTAGCATCAAACTACTCGTATTCATTCATTTTCATGTAAAATGGCCTAAAATGGCCTATATTTGCCTATATTTTTTTTCTAACTTCCTTATATTGTGTATTTGCAATCAAAACAACTTATAATTACATTAAACTAACTATATATATGATGTTTGAGTTGTTTATAACTTAAACTAACATCAAAGTACTCGTATTCATTCATTTTCAAGTAAAATGACCTATATTTGCCTAGATTTGGTTCTAACTTTCCTATATTGTGTATTTTAAATCAAAACAACTTATAAATACATTAAACTAACTATATATATGATGTTTGAGGTGTTTATAAGTTAAACTAACATCAAACTACTCGTATTCATTCATTTTCAAGTAAAATGGCCTATATTTGCCTTTATTTGGTTCTAACTTCCCTATATTGTGTATTTGCAATCAAAACAACTTATAATTATATTAAACTAACTATATATATGATTTTTGAGGTGTTTATAACTTAAACTAGCATCAAACTACTCGTATTCATTCATTTTCATGTAAAATGGCCTAAAATGGCCTATATTTGCCTATATTTGGTTCTAACTTCCTTATATTGTGTATTTGCAATCAAAACAACTTATAATTACATTAAACTAACTATATATATGATGTTTGAGTTGTTTATAACTTAAACTAACATCAAACTACTCATATTCACTCATTTTCAAGTAAATGGCCTAAAATGGCCTATATTTGCCTATATTTGGTTCTAACTTTCCTATATTGTGTATTTTCAATCAAAACAACTTAAAATTACATTAAACTAACTATATATATGATGTTTGAGGTGTTTATAACTTAAACTAACATCAAACTACTCATATTCACTCATTTTCAAGTAAATGGCCTAAAATGGCCTATATTTGCCTATATTTGGTTCTAACTTTCCTATATTGTGTATTTTCAATCAAAACAACTTATAAATACATTAAACTAACTATATATATGATGTTTGAGGTGTTTATAAGTTAAACTAACATCAAACTACTCGTATTCATTCATTTTCAAGTAAAATGGCCTAAAATGGGCTATATTTACCTTTATTTGGTTCTAACTTCCCTATATTGTGTATTTGCAATCAAAACAACTTATAATTACATTAAACTAACTATATATATGATGTTTGAGGTGTTTATAACTTAAACTAGCATCAAACTACTCGTATTCATTCATTTTCAAGTAAAATGGCCTAAAATAGCCTATATTTGCCTATATTTGATTCTAACTTCCTTATATTGTGTATTTGCAATCAAAACAACTTATAATTACATTAAAATAACTATATATATGATGTTTGAGTTGTTTATAACTTAAACTAACATCAAAGTAATCGTATTCATTCATTTTCATGTAAAATGGCCTATATTTGCCTAGATTTGGTTCTAACTTTCCTATATTGTGTATTTTCAATCAAAACAACTTACAAGTTACAATTACATTAAACTAACAAAATATAATGCCGAAAATCAGCATCAACATTGATAATGCCCAATTCAAATATAATGCCATTTCAATTTTCAAACACCAATAACACCCCAAATCAAAGTACAACAACAAAATTAACATTTTTAACAATTCTAAATTATATAATCTGATATATAAACACCCCTAACAAGAACAAATTGCAATTTATTTTCCAATTCTCATGAAATTGATAAACCCTAGTTTGTAAAGTAAAACAAGAAATCAACAAAATTGAGCAGATTAAGATGTACCTAGTCACGAGTCACGACTCTTGGAGGTTGTCCGTCCACCGCGTTCCGAGCCAAAACTTGAATTTAGGCATTGCCAAAGTTGGGGGAAAGATTTGGAGTGAGTGACCAAAATTCACAAAAAAATTATTCAATAGGATAGATTTAGGTATTACTGGCGGCGAGAGGAGAAAGATTTGGATTTTCCGGCGGCCAACGGTGGTTTTCGCCACCTACATCCCAAAATCCCAACTTTTAGGGTTTGGTTTCATGAGAAAAAAAAAAAAATACAATCAAATAAAGCTCACCGGCGGCGAAGAAGGCAGGCGGCGAAGCTTCCGGCGTCCGTTGGTTGGAGGGAGACGGTTTCGTCGGCGTTCGTTGGTTGGAGGGAATACAACTTCTCACTTTTAATTTTGCGAATAAAACCCGACTGGAAGAGGCTAATTAATTTAACCCCCCCGACATCAGCGACGGTTTAAGACCGTCGCCTAAGGTAAAGAATTTTCAATTTTACATTAACCTCAACAACGACGGCTTCAAACCGTCACTGATAATCAGCGACGGTTAAGCCGTCGTTCTTTACATAATAAACAGTCGGTGAGCACCGTCTGCTTAAAGCCGTCGCCAAATCTTAAATCACCGACCGTTTTCTAGACCGTCGCTGTGAAGCGGTCGTTATTTAAGCTTTTTCTTGTAGTGATACATTGCATAATTAATTAACAAGATCACGAACTGGCTTGCCCCCTCAAGTAAAACTAGAAAGATCGATATATATGTTGTCGACGTGAATTTAAACCTACTTTGACTTATTCCAGAAAAATTAGATTGAGATAGATTAAGATAAATTTGAATAAGTTCATAGAAGTTTCAATCAAGTTCAGATACATTCTGATGGACAAATTTCAATAATAAAAAACACCTTGTAAAATAAGTTTCAAATTAGTTCAAATAAGTTTAAATAAGTTCCAATAAGTTTAGAAAAGTTATAATAAGTTCAGATAAGTTTTTTTGGGTGCATAATAAGTTAAGATAAGTTAAATTAAGTAATTAAATAGAACACACCCTAATGTGAGATGAATTATTTATTATAGTAGTGGAAGAACAACATGTGGAGGTGAGATCTAGCGGTGTTGATGGAAGAGCCACCTTAACTTTGGATAGGCTAATGGTGGTAAACTATGGTGGAGGTGAGATCTAGCGATGTTGATGGTCGAAACCACTAATTGAGGGTAGTGCAATTGTTGTCATTGTGGTGGTGGTCGTGGATCTAATACCAATAATATTAGGGGAAAATAAGAACTTTTGGTTCACTTATTTAATTTGTATCCTTATCTGTATTACTCAATCTTATTAGTTGATCTTGTCAATTATTTTTTGTCTTATTTATTTTTCAAAAATAAGAAATTTGTTTAAATCTAATGATGTGGATCAATAATATTGAGTGGCACATATAATGGTACAAAAAAAGTGGGACAGAAGATTTGGACTTTCAAGCCGTCGTTGTTGGTTTTTTCCTATAATTTTTTTTGGCAATTATCCAATATAATTTATCACTCCCCATACTTTTTGCTGAAAATTTAGAGTAATTATCTTATTTAAGAAATTCTTTTAAAATGGATATTTTTTACTTTATGCTTAGGTGCATAGGTTAGAAAGACTTAAAATATAGCGTTTTCATATATGCAGCTTTTAGGGTTGCAATTCAAATAAACATAAAATACATTTCCAAGAATAATACTCCCTCCGCCCCCAAACAATTTCCGATTTCTCCTTTTTACGTTTGTCCATGCACGTTTTGTATCAATAATATTTTTAATTAGATATTATATTAGTAAAAATTATAAAAGTTTGATTTTCGTAATGTAATCATTGAGATGAATCAAACAAGACCCCACGCCACATGATTATATTTTTTTAATCTATTGGTAAGGATTTTGAAGATTCTCTTTAATAGTGCCAAGATTAAAAATGGAAAACCCTTTGGGGGGACGGAGGGAGTATTGCTTTAGGAACTTATGACATAATCACGCATCTATAGATGTAATTATTAATGCTTATTTATTGCTTAATACATTCATTTTTAGCTTGTTATATGCAACCCCATAAATATGAAAAAAGTAATGTAACATGATAAAGACATCAAATATGGTAATACAATTTCTGTTATATATATATATAAAAATTATAATACAATTTCTAGATATATGTGGGTGTACATAATGGTCATTTGAGGAGTTTCAAATGAGCAAAAAAGAAAGGGAAGAATTTTATGTATTATGATATTAAAAATATACATTTGAAAATACTAGTATTGAGGTTTTTTTGGAATTTTGGAATGTATATTGTTTTCGGTGAACATCTTGCAAAGCAATAGGAAGAAAATTTTAGAATATTATTGTTCGGTTGTAGAACGGTTGGCGGTCTCGAGAAGAGTCCGCCAAAGATTGGAGTTGGCGTCCGCTGGTGAATAACTGCACAGGAAGCAAAACTAAACTACCCTCGGGGGGATGCGAGGAAACCCCCTCCGACGCTCAAGTCAGCACGTGATTAAATAGGATTTAGAGAGAGAAAGTAGAGAGAGAAATAAGAATTATGAGTGTGAGAGAATGTACCTGCAGAATAGTACTAGTGGGGTATTTATAGAAGTACTATTCCTCTGACATGGTGCGTAATCCTTTTACACGTGTACGGCTATGGTTCACCCGACGTAAGGGAAGATTCCTCTATTTTGTCTTGTTAGGCGACCGCCAACGTTGTCGGACCACTTCAGTGAACTGACTTGTTAGAGCTGTGGGCGACGTTTATACGTTCGCGTCCTTCATTGTGCTCGCGGACCATTTTGGCATGTCCGTTAACGCACTTGGGTTATACCCATACAGCTAGCCCCCCAACATCATTTGGGGTCTTGACCGCTAAGGATGTTGTCGGAGGACGTGAGCTAGTGTTGTCGTATTTTAATTTTTCGGAGAAGTTGATTAGTTGGGTGCCACGTGTCGTTGCAGGAAGTTGAAGAATTTTGAAAAGTTAATGATTACTTTTCCGAAAATCCCGCCCATTACTTTATTAGGGTTTAACTGCGTTTTGGCACTTGGCAGAGATCTAGAAGGGAGTTGAGACGTTTTTTTTTAATCTCAGCCGTTCACTCACTTCACATATATGGGAACAATTGTCTTTTTTCCGGATCTTTTATCATATTCTCAAACTTTCCTTTCTTCTTCTCCAGTTTTCTCTGACAAACCTCCATAGCCGAAGTTTGTTTTGCTCAAAAATCATCCCTTTTGCACTCAAATTACTCCAAAAAGTTACCAAATCTCTTAGTTTTCACTTTCCGATTCTGTTGTGCTAAGAATTTCGTCTTTTCTTGACGAACTTTTTCTGGGTTTTTTCTGGGTTTGAAGGTTCGTGCTTCGCCGGCGTTTTTCAGGGTCAAGCTTGGAGCTTTTCTTCATTTTCTTGCCTTTGAAAGCTTTACTCGCTCATTTCCGGCGACTGCTCCTTGCTTTCTCACTTTTCCCGGTGACTCCTCTTTGCTTTCTCGCTTTTTCCGACGACTTTTCGTTTCCAGGTATTTCCTCAATTCTTCTCCATTTTTCCTTAATTTTCTTTGTGTTTTCGTCATGTCGGACCAGTCTGATAGCCAGAACACCCCTAGTGATGTGTTTATGACCGAAAGTGAACCCTCTCCCCCCTGGCAGTTAACAATCCTTCTTCAGATTCTAGCCTTGTGGGGAGGACTAGGTTGTTAGCGGACATTCCTCTCACATCCGAGAGAGAGAGGGAACTCAGATCCAAGTTTCTTAACGACCCCTCTACGCCTGAGGAACATAACTTGACTAGGAGATATCTGTCTGCTAGTCAGAGCGGTGATAGGCAGACGCTTAGGGAACTTAGACATCAAACTCTTGCTAGACGGTCCGTTACGCATCTTCCGGCCGATGCCGTTCCCGACCTTGATGTTGCCCCCCTTAGAGAACATAGCTGGTTGGATAGCTTGACGGATGCTGGGGTTGAGGTGACGGTCGATTTTTACGACCGTTTACAGGAATCTGTAGCCCCTAACCCTCTTATTATTGGTTTAGGTGACGACATCGATTATATTGCGACCGTTATGGCCCACTAAGAGTCCGTCTACCATCGCCGATCTGCCCCTGCTAGCCCCCTTGCTCGCGTCACAGAGGACGCGAATGATACTATGGACGCGAACATTGGCACGAGGGTGCCTTTGTCTGAACGCGTGGTTGGGGAGAGCTCGGATGCGGCTGAGAGGAGAGTCGACAACTCCAATGAGTTGGAGGAAGATGTCAAGGAAAATGTTGTCGGCCCCGGCTCTGATGTATTATGGTTGCCGGAGGGCGAGTGCGCTGGGCCGTTAAGTGTGGAGATTGATCGACCTTGGCGCCGGGATGCTATTGACCTTGATAATCCCAGGGTAGCTGACCGGTTATACCAGTTTCCTGATGGTTATCGATTGGTGGTCCCTCGTGAGGGCTCTATTGTAACGGAATACCCTCCCGGTGGCCGTTTATACTCATCACTTTGAATTTGGGATTCGTTTCCCGTTGGATTCTTTTTTGGTGAAGATCTTAAACGCCTTCAACGTTTGCTTAGCCCGACTAACTCCTACAGCGGTTCGCAATTTGATTGCGTACATTTGGACGATCCGCTTTTTGGACTTCCCCGAGACTACGAACTTGTTCCGCCATCTCCACTAGTTGAAGAGGAATGGTTCTTCTCGTCAGCAGGGGTGGTGGTCGCCGATGACCGCCGACAAGAAGATGACAGTTCAGCCAAAGCTACCGGTTTGAAGGGTTGGCAGGATGCCTTCTTTTGGTTACAGGTGCCTGAGAACTACCCTGTACGCCGCCATTTCACTGAGCCGTGCCCACATATGGAACATCTACCCCTGGTTCCGCTAACTGGGAATGAATTGACGGCGTTCGACTATTTTGACACCGAGGATTATATAATTACTTATGAGGACGGGAAGGAGGTTAAGGTTAAGGAACCCAAATATTGGCTCCCTCACTCTAAGTATATTATCGGGAATCAGCCTTTATCGGCCTTGTTGCTCTGCCCCACTCATGAGAATGGTAAGTATTGTTATCGGACTGGCCCGTCTGATGATATATTACTTCATATTTTCTTTTTAACTGTTTGTTTTGCCATTTGCAGGCTTTGACCATCTCGATCTTGAAACCCTTTGCGTCACTGAGGATCTTCAGCCGACAACTAACATGCAACCTGCTCCCGCAGAAAACTACGAGACAATGCACGGCAACACCAATGGCCGTCGAGGGGGAAACCACAACGGCCCCTAAAATATCCGCCGTGTTCGCGGTGGAAATCTTGGTCGTACTCCCGTACGGGGTGCCCTCTTTGCGGTCGCCGGCTCCGGCGGCCTTCCCACTCTCGTCGCCCACTCAGGTCTTCTACTTCTCGACCTGTTGTTAGGGGTAGTGGAACTAGAAGGTGACCGCGTGAACAGACTGCGGCAGATTCGTCCGCTAACAAGCGACAGGACCTGGCGGATCCTGCTACTTCTGCCCCCACCAATGAAATCGTTCAGGTGGAGGATCTGAATGTTAACGCCTCCTCTGAGGTCCGTGAAGAGCAGGCCGTGGATGTCGGCCCTGTGAATCAACCAGCTACTGGTGGTTGGCTTTCAGGCTCATACTCCTCCATCCGCCACAAAATAAGGGAGATGGTCACGACTCCAAGTTTTCTGTCCAGTCTTTCTCCTGGCATCTTCTTCCGCTTTCATGAATGGATCGAGAAGAAAGAAGTGGTGCTGAGTGAGGCGGTGACGGCGTCTTTTGGTCGTCGACCCATCGATCCTGGCAAGGTCTACCAGCCTGATTGGGACGTCAGAGAGGATGAGTCGCTGTACGCTGATATCCCAGAGATCGGTGGCATCCTGGCTTACCTGATCCTGAAGGGCATGCAACTGCCACTAGACAGGCCGATAGGGTCGTTGACCACTCCTGCCGCTAGGCTGGCTCACGACCAGCTTGTGGTACGCTTCCATACTATTATTTTGCTTTCCATTTCACTTCATATAGATCATTTCTTCTTCTTATTATTATTATTATTATTTTTGAAACTCTTCTTTCCTCTTTGCAGGCCAACAATGCTGCTCTTGAACTGATTGAGCAGTAAGTTGAGTACCAAAAGCTGGCGGATAGCTATAAGCAGTCGCTTGAAACCTGCGAGAACCTGCTCAAGGAGTCTGAAGAGAAGTTGGCGGCCAAGACTGCAGCCCAGAAACCCCTAGAATATGAGCTGGTAACTCTAAGGACGAGAGCAGCCCATCTGAAAGAAACTGAAGCCAACTTCGAGATGCTGACCAAAGCTCTTGACGCTGCCCGCGAAGAGAAGGAGATTGCCGTCCTGGATGTTGCGGCTGAGGCAGAAGCTAGGGGGCCCGCTAAGGCTGTCGCTGATTTCAAACAATCTGATGAGTATGTAGCGGCCCTCCACAAGAGGTATGATGGCGAATGGGCGGCCGCCATGAGATGCGTATGCAAGACAGTTCCAGACTTTGACTGGAACGTTATTGAGGACGCTCATGCTGACGGCCATCATCTTACACCTATCGAAGGGGACCTGAAGTTTGCTGACGAGGATGCCATTGCTGATGCGGATCCTCGGGAAACTCCAGAGCAAGCGGATCAGAACGTCCCCCCCTCTTGAAGTTTTTGGCGGCCATCTATTAGCTCTTCCTGTTCTTCTAACAATTTATAACTTGTAATCTTTGAATATTTTAGTTTAGCGCTGAATTCGGCCCATGTTGGCGTCTTGTAAACAATGAATTTATGTTTTGAATTGCAAGTACTTTATTCCAACTGAAAGCCTTTTTATTGGCCGCCATCTTTTTTCTACTGTAGTTGGCCGCCAAGCCAATAACTTTTAATTTATGGAAAAGTACTTTTGCGGTTTTGGTTGTATCTTGTTATGCTAAGGCTTTTATCTTTATCTTTGCGTACGACCGTTACATGACCGTTAGCATGTTTAATCTATTATTTTTCTTTGATTTGTGCTTGGTTCATTTTATGATCGTGAATGCACTTGAGCCTGTCATATGGCTTTGATTTGCACTAGGTCTGTTGTATGACCGTTAATGCACTTGAGCCTGTCATATGTCTTTGATTTGTGCTAGGTCTGTTATATGACCGTTAATGCACTTGAGCCTGTCATATGGCTTTGATTTGTGCTAGGTCTGTTATATGACCGTTAACACACTTGAGCCTGTCATATGGCTTTGATTTGTGCTAGGTCTGTTATATGACCGTTAACGCACTTGAGCCTGTCATATGGCTTTGATTTGCACTAGGTCTGTTATATGACCGTTAACGCACTTGAGCCTGTCATATGACTTTTCTAACGTTTATGCCTGTTATGTGGCCGTTGGTTTTTAATTTGTTAGCTTGTCACATGGTTCGTTAATACGTATACATGAAAATAATAGAACGAATGATGAAATGCTAGCAGAAATTTGTATTATTTATGTAGTAAAAAGTGGCTCTTGGCCTATTACATCTTTCAAGTCAAACATAGTACTTCTTTAAGACGCTAGCATTCCAGCAATTCTTGAGTTCCTTATGCGCCTTGCCAGTGGTCGCTGTTCTGCGTAGGACTAGGTAGCCAACATCTAACGACCTTCCCAAGACCTTCTTGTTGTATGCCTTGCTGATTCTATCTTTGTAGGCAGCCACCTTCAGTTCCGGCATAAGCCTTGTTTCTGGTAGGTAGTCCAGACTTTCTCTGAGCGCCTGATCATTTGCCTCAAGGTCTTGGTGTTTAATCCGATAGGAGGGTAAACCCACCTCTACCGCAAAGACGCTTCGCACCAAAGGCCCGGCTGAAAGGGCTTTCTCCCGTTGCTTCCTTTTTCGTTGTTCTATTTGCCCATAGCACGGCTGGTACCATATCGGCCCAACCTCCCTTGAATTCATCTAGCTTTTTCTTCAAGGCATTCAAAATTTGTTT
Source organism: Beta corolliflora (assembly GCA_947648045.1). NCBI lineage: Eukaryota > Viridiplantae > Streptophyta > Magnoliopsida > Caryophyllales > Amaranthaceae > Beta > Beta corolliflora. Next base: position 293,596 of record CANSZD010002553.1, read on the forward strand.
ATTCGCGGCTTCTGCCTGCCCATTGCTTTAAGGATGGCATACTGCTGAATAAACAAATTTCACTCGAAAGTCTGTCAAGAAAGCTTGTATGGGACGACAATCAAATTGGACGCCATGATCAAAGACGATAGCCATGGGAATCCCAAATCTCGTCATAATGTTCTGCCAAATGAACTTCTTAACTTGATTTGCCTTAATCTTTGCTGTCGGCTGTGCTTCTATCCACTTTGTGAAATAGTCAATACCCACTATCAAGAACCTCCTACCCCATGTCGCTGTGGTGAACGGTCCTAGGATGTCCATCCCCCACTGAGCGAACGTAATCGGGCACAAGATGGGTTGCAAATCGTTGGCGGGCCTGTTGATGACGGGAGCATATCTTTGGCACTTATCACATTTATTGACATAACCCTGAGCGTCCGTCAGCATGCTTGGCCAATAAAACCCTGCTCTCAATGCCTTTAATGCTGAAGCCTTGTCGCCAATGTGATTGCCGCAAATACCCTCGTGTATTTCCTCAAGAATCTTCACGGATTCCCATGCCGTTGCACATTTCAGCAAAGATAGACTGAATGATTTCTTATATATCTCATCTTGGTATATGATATACCAGTTCGCTTGCCGTTTCAACTTTTTGGCGGACATGGGGTCATTGGGAAGCGTCCCTGTCAGTTTGTACGCCACTACCTCGCTGAACCATTCCCCTTACTGATTTATGTTATTGACGGTCACAATCTTTTATGTGATGCTTTTTTCTTTTAGGACATCTACTGTGACGGTCCTCTCGATGCTGAACGAGTCAGAGCTCGCCAACTTGGACAGCGCATCCGCTTTTGTGTTCTCGACCCTAGGTATTGCTTGAATTTCAAAATGATTTAATTGAGCAATCATCTCCCTGGCTTTTTCCACATACTTCTGCATGTTCGCTTCTCGAACTTCAAACTCTCCTTTCAACTGCCCATTGACGAGCTGTGAGTCCGTTTTCAGAGATTCGTTCTTTGTCCCAGCAGCTATACACATTCTTAATTCAGCAATCGCGGCCTCATACTCAGCTTCGTTATTTGATGCCGGGAAGGTAAACTTGATGGCGTATTAAAAAACGTTCCCTTCCGGACTAGTCATCACAATGCCAGCTCCTGATCCACTCACGGCTGATGAGCCATCTACCTCTAACATCTATGTTTCTTTTTCAACTTGCTCCTCTTCTTCATAAGATGCTTCTACGATAAAGTCCGCCAATGCTTGCGCCTTTATCGCGGTTCGAGGCTTGTACTGGATGTCATATTCGGACAACTCAACTGCCCACTTTAGAAGGCGACCTGAACTGTCCATCTTCTGTAATGCTTTTTCCAGAGGTTGGTTTGTCAAGACCTGGATGGGATGACAGTCAAAGTACGGTCTAAGCTTCCTTGCAGTGACTATTACTGCCAACGCCATCTTCTCGACTAAGGCCCTATTCTTTTGAACTTATTTTGGCTGAACTGAACTGAACTTATTTTATTTTGGCTGAACTGAACTTATTTTTGCTGAACTGAACTTATTTTTACTTATTTCTGCTGAACTGAACTTATTTTTACTTATATTTGCTTGAACTGAACTTATTTTGGCCGAACCGAACTTATTTTTCTTCGAACCGAACTTATTTTGGCTGAACTGAACTTATTTTTGCTGAACTGAACTTATTTTTGTTGAACTAAACTGTATTAACATAATATTATCAATACTTATTATTATTATTTCATAATAATAAATAATAAATAATAAATAATAATAAAAATAATAAATAATAATAATTATAAATAACAAATAATAAATAATAATAATAAATAATATTAATAATAATAAATAATAAATAATAAATAATAATAAAAAATAATAATAAATAATAGTAATAAATAATAAATAATAATAATAATAAATAATAAATAATAATAATAATAATAAATAATAAATAATAAATAATATTAATAATAATAAATAATAAATCATAAATCATAAAAAATAATATTAATAATAATAAATCATAAATAATAAATAAAAAATAATAATAAAAATAAAAAATAAATAATAAATAAAAAATAAAAAATAATAATAAAAAATAAAAAAATAATAATAATAAATTAAAAATAATAATAATAAATAATAAATAATAAATAATAAATAATAAATAATAAATAATAAATAATAAATAATAAATAATAAATAATAAATAATAAATAATAAATAATAATAAATATATATAATAAATAATAAATAATAATAAATAATAAATAAATAATAATATATAATAAATAATAAATAATAAATAATAAATAATAAATAATAAATAATAATAATAATAAATATTAAATAATAAATAATAATAATAATAATAATAATAATAATAATAAATAAATAAATAAATAATAGGTAATAAATAATAAATAATAATAATAAATAATAATAATAATAATAATAATAATAAATAATAATAAATGATAAATAATAAATAATAAAATAATAAAATAATAATAATAATAATAATAATAAATAATAAATTATAATAATAATAAATAATTACAATAATAATAATAATAATAATAATAATATTAATAAATAATTAGAATAATAATAATAAATAATAAATAATAAATAATAAATAATAAATAATAAATAATAAATAATAAATAATAAATAATAAATAATAAATAATAAATAATAAAAAATAATAAATAATAATAATTAATAATAATAAATAATAATAATAATAATTAATAAATAATAAATACTAAATAATAAATAATAAATAAAAAAATAAAAAATAAAAAAAATAAAAAATACAAATTCATCGTTATTTCAACTATAATATTAATAATAATAATAACAATAGTAATTGTAATATTGAAAACAAAAATAATAATTACAATATTAGACAAGACTAAACTTATTTTTGCTGAACTGAACTTATTTTGGCTGAACTGAACTTATTTTCGCTGAACTGAACTTATTTTGGCTGAACTGAACTTATTTTTGCTGAACTGAACTTATTTTTACTTATTTTTGCTGAACTGAACTTATTTTTACTTATTTTTGCTGAACTGAACTTATTTTTGCTGAACTGAACTTATTTTTACTTATTTTTGCTGAAAATAAGTCCAAAAGAACAGGGCCTAATTGATAACGACTTTCTGTCCCATTCAGAATATGACTGACGAAATATATCGGTTGCTGCCTCTTTTCTTTCTCCACCAACAAAACGGCCGCGACAGTTTTTGACGAGGCCGAGATGTACAATTGCAAAGTATCTCCTGCCTCTGGTCGAGAAATGGTAGGGAGAGTTTTCAAATGTTCCTTGACCGTGATGAAAGCTTTGCTGTGCTCCTCTCCCTATTCAAACTTTTTGTTTCCTCTTAACAGCGAGAAAAAGGGCAAGGCTTTTTCGGTCGACTTTGAAATGAATCGAGTCAAAGCAGCCGTCCTTCCCATCAACCTCTGGATGTCCTTGACACCTTTTGGTTCCGGCAAATCCATGATTGCACGAACCTTGTCTGGGTTGGCGTCAATTCCTCTTTTACTGACCATGAATCCCAAAAATTTTCCTGCTCTTACTCCAAAAACGCACTTCTTTGGGTTGAGCTTCATCTTGTATCTTCTCAGAGTGCTGAAAGTCTCTTTCTAGTCGTCAAGATGTTCGCGGTTAGTCTTGCTTTTGACGATTGAATCGTCCACATATACCTCTATGTTTTTCCCCTTCTTGTCCGCGAAGACTTTGTCGACCAATTTCTGATATGTGGCTCCAGCATTTCTCAAGCCAAAAGGCATTGCTTTATAGTTATAAACTCCACAGTCCGTGATAAATGCAACTTTCTTTCTGTCAGCCTCAAGGAGACTGATTTGGTGATACCCTGAGAATGCGTCCATAAAGCTTAGTAACGCATGACCGTTAGTGGAATCCACCAACTGGCCTATCCTTGGCAATGGATAGCAATCTTTCGGACAAGCTCTGTTAAGATCTGTGAAATCTACACACATCCGCCACTGGCCATTTGCTTTTTTCACCATTACTACATTCGCCAGCCACTCAGGGTAGTCACAAACCTCAATGAAATCAGCCGCCAGTAACTTATCAAGTTCTTCTTTTATAGCCTTGTTCTTTTCGGTTCAAAATTTTCTTTTCTTATGCTTGACGGGACGGATTGCGCTGTCGACATTCATACGATGAACCATCACGGTCGGGTCTATTCCCGGCATCTCATCCGCCGAGAACGCAAATACGTCAGCGTTTTCTCGTAGGAGAGTCACCAGGTTGATCCTGACCTCTGGATCCATGTCCTTGCCGGGTCATCCGCCAACATTTCCTGCTTAGACTCGCCGTCAGGTTTGGGCCTTGGTGAATCATCTGGCCGAGTTTCCAGCTCTTCCATGGTTATTTCCATGGCGTTTTTATTCTTTTTCTCTAATTGTTCCTCCTCGGCCATTGCTTTCTTTTTAGCCCTTTTTTCTTTCCTCGTTGGCGGACTCAAGTCTTCAACAGGGATCCTCCGCGCCGGCTGCTTCAAGGCCGTTAAGTAGCATAACTTAGCTGTCTCCTGCACTACAAGAAAGGTGGTAATTAACGACGACTAAAAGCCGTCGGTAATAAAAAGAAAACCGTCGCTAAAATATCAACGACGGCTAGCAGTCGTTGAAACGCAGTCGGTGCAAAGGTGGTCGCTGATATTGGAATCAACGACCGCTAAGCCGTCGGTAAAAAATTTAACGACGGTTTCCTGCTCATCAGTGACCGTTTTCCAAAACCGACGTTGGAACCAAACCAACGACTGTTTTAAACAGACGGTAAATCAACGACGGTTTTCCACCGTCGCTGATTTACCGACCGTGTTTAACCGTCGGTGATTCACCGTCGGTTAGAAACATTCGTTGTTTGCGCCAATTCAACGTCTGTTAAAAACCGTCGCTATTATGTAAAAGCAGTCGTTGATGTTGAAGTCCTTGGATGCATAGAGTACCTTACAACGACTGCCTAGCCGTCGTTGATTTAATGTTTAGCCGTCGTTGTTTTTTTAAAATAATATTATTTAGAATATTTTTGTTCTTAGTAATAATTAAACCTGTACCAGCACATCTGCATGCTTGTGGACCACACTAAAGCTGTTCCTCCATCTGATAGGCTGTCGTACACCTGTCAAAAATAATTCCTGCAAAACCTTCTAACAATGTAGTAGGGTAAGTAGGGTCGAATCCACAGAGAGATGGTTGTTTTAATCTAGCTTCTAATGCATGGAGAGAAACTAAACAAGATCAGGAATAATGAGTTAAAGTTCTAAACTAATCAAACTATGAAAATCAAACTAGAAAGGATCTAGGGCAAGGGTTTACCATGTTTATAACTATAATCTATCAAAATATCATCAATAGTTCAATTAATCAGATATCTAGAGCACATGTTAATCCTACGGTCGGGCCTTAACGCTCTCAAATCAACATATGCCGATACGGCGCGCTCAACATAATCAGATTTGCTAATTGTAGGTAAGCCTCTAAAGAGTACTATCTCTCGATCTATGACTCGATATTAGCAATATTCAATCAGACAATTGATCAGATTGCAAGATTAATAATATAAACACTAATCAATTAGAAATAATAATGACTAATGAAACCATCAATAAACATCCATCAAGAATTATAGCATATAAACATGGATTCCCAAACCCTAGAAATTAAAACTACTCTATCATGAAATAAAGAATAAAAACTAAAACTATAAAAGAAAACATAATTAAAGAAATCAATGAAAGAAACTAATAGAATTCATGAATTAATGAAGAAGAATAAAAACTAGGGTTTACAACTAAAACTAGAGAGAAAAAGAAGAAGACTAAACCTAAAAACTAAAACTAAGAAAATAACGTGAAGGGGGCGCGGCTAGGGGGAGAGAGAGAAGACCTATTTATAGTTTTTACAAAACCGGCTAAAAAAGGTAAAAATTAACCTTCCGGAAAAACCGCCCGGTCGACCGGGCAAAATCGCCCGGTCGGGCGACGTTGTTCTGAAACTACGACAAAAATGAAATTCCGCCCGGTCAACCGGGCAGAGCCGCCCGGTCGGGCGCGCAAGCACTTTTGGAGCCACTTTCGCCCGGTTGACCGGGCAAACATGCCTTGTACGCTGAAGAAATTTTCGTCTCGCCCGGTCGGGCGAAACCGCCCGGTCGACCGGGCGGAAAAACTGTGATTTTGCGTCAACTTGCGAAGGCTGTATCTCTCGAACCAGAAGTCCATTTGGGGCGTGTGACCTATCGTTGGAAAGCTCTTCAAGTCTAGTTTCCAACCCAACTAGAATTTCTTGATTCTGGTAACTACATCAAAAGTTATGATCAGAAGAGTAAACATGACTCCTTTTTCACATTTCTTCTAATGATTTTCCGCTTCGTTTTCGCTCAAACTCGTACTAAGACATATTCATACTATCCTTATGCATCGTAGCTTATTTCCAAGTGCTCCTAATCCTCAAGCTTAGCTAAATATACTCCAAATACGTTCTCATTACCTGAAATTCATCAAAAACAAGAAAACATACCGAATAGGAGTAGAATAACATAACTTAAGAATATGATGCAATAATGAACCTAAAATGAATCTAAATGCTCTAAAATGCAACCTAAATGCACCTTAAAACTATATATAAATATGACTTATCACCATCGCATTCAATTTTTTCAATTACAAAAATATGCAATTTTGATATATATTACAATTTGCATTGATACTTGTATAATTACATGAAATAGATTACAATTATGTACACAGAATAGATCCCGATGTCGGGAAATAAAGTAGAAGTCAGTGTTTACAAAAAATATATATCGACAAAGCTAGAAACTAATAAGCTAGATGCCGATAAATATAGACACTAAATGTCTATAGTTAGACAAACTACCTAGATTAAATATACGTACGCAAAATAGATCCCGGTGTCGAGAAATAAAGTAGAAGTCGGGTTCCAAAAAAAATAACCCGACACATCTAGAAACAAAGCGAGATGCCGATAAATATTGACAATAAATGCATATAAGTTAGTTACCTAGTTGCCAAAACCAAAAAACTACACTTGTCAAGGGTGTCTCGTAGCACTACCGCCACCACCAAACCCCCGGGTCATCGTCGCGGTGCGTTGTGGAGGGGGGCCTGGGTTGCAACCCGAGGACATGTGGCCGAAACTAGACATGTTCCTCATCATTCCTCAACGATGGCCCGACTTGACACTTCCACCCGTGCTGCGACCATTGCCTCCACCTCATCCATCCGCGCAGCGACCTTTGCCTCCACCTGCGCCTCATTCTGAGAAAAAATGGACGGCTCATATGGTTGTGAAGAGCCGCCATCTCCTCGCCCTGATGAAGAGTTGTAGTACAAATGATCTCCCTGACCCAACCCCTGAACTTTTCCTCTGTTCCTCCCCCCAACTGTCTCCCAATACAACAGATCAGGGTTCGGCTGTGACCCCTGAGTGGTACAATGATCCAGCTTCTTCTTGTACGTCTCCTGCATTTGGTTAAATATACTCATATTCAAGTAAAATAAAGTGGGCAAAATGGCGTACATTTGGTTCAAACTTGCCTATATTGTGTATTTTCAATCAAAACAACTTATAAATACATTAAACTAACTATATATATGATGTTTGAGTCGTTTATAACTTAAACTAACATCAAAGTACTCGTATTCATTCATTTCAAGTAAAATGGCCTATATTAGCCTATATTTGGTTCTAACTTTCCTATATTGTGTATTTTCAATCAAAATAACTTACAATTACATTAAACTAACTATATATACGATGTTTGAGATGTTTATAACTTAAACTAACATCAAACTACTCGTATTCATTCAATTTCAAGTAAAATGGCCTAAAATGGCCTATATTAGCCTATATTTGGTTCTAACTTTCCTACTTTGTGTATTTTCAATCAAAAAAACTTATAAATACATTAAACTAACTATATATATGATGTTTGAGGTGTTTATAACTTAAACTAACATCAAACTACTCGTATTCATTCAATTTCAAGTAAAATGGCCTATATTAGCCTACATTTGGTTCTAACTTTCCTACTTTGTGTATTTTCAATCAAAACAACTTATAAATACATTAAACTAACTATATATATGATGTTTGAGGTGTTTATAACTTAAACTAACATCAAAGTACTCGTATTCATTCAATTTCAAGTAAAATGGCCTAAAATGACCTATATTAGCCTATATTTGGTTCTAACTTTCCTACTTTGTGTATTTTCAATCAAAACAACTTATAAATACATTAAACTAACTATATATATGATGTTTGAGGTGTTTATAACTTAAAATAACATCAAACTACTCGTATTCATTCAATTTCAAGTAAAATGGCCTAAAATGGCCTATATTAGCCTATATTTGGTTCTAACTTTCCTACTTTGTGTATTTTCAATCAAAACAACTTATAAATACATTAAACTAACTATTTATATGATGTTTGAGGTGTTTATAACTTAAACTAACATCAAACTACACGTATTCATTCAATTTCAAGTAAAATGGCCTAAAATGGCCTATATTAGCCTATATTTGGTTCTAACTTTCCTACTTTGTGTATTTTCAATCAAAACAACTTATAAATACATTAAACTAACTATATATATGATTTTTGAGGTGTTTATAACTTAAACTAACATCAAACTACTCGTATTCATTCAATTTCAAGTAAAATGGCCTATATTAGCCTATATTTGGTTCTAACTTTCCTACTTTGTGTATTTTCAATCAAAACAACTTATAAATACCTTAAACTAACTATATATATGATGTTTGAGGTGTTTATAACTTAAAATAACATCAAACTACTCGTATTCATTCAATTTCAAGTAAAATGGCCTAAAATGGCCTATATTAGCCTATATTTGGTTCTAACTTTCCTACTTTGTGTATTTTCAATCAAAACAACTTATAAATACATTAAACTAACTATATATATGATGTTTGAGGTGTTTATAACTTAAACTAACATCAAACTACTCGTATTCATTCAATTTCAAGTAAAATGGCCTAAAATGGCCTATATTAGCCTATATTTGGTTCTAACTTTCCTACTTTGTGTATTTTCAATCAAAACAACTTATAAATACATTAAAATAACTATATATATGATGTTTGAGGTGTTTATAACTTAAACTAACATCAAACTACTCGTATTCCTTCAATTTCAAGTAAAATTGCCTATATTAGCCTATATTTGGTTCTAACTTTCCTACTTTGTGTATTTTCAATCAAAACAACTTATAAATACATTAAAATAACTATATATATGATGTTTTAGGTGTTTATAACTTAAACTAACTTCAAACTACTCGTATTCATTCAATTTCATGTAAAATGACCTAAAATGGCCTATATTAGCCTATATTTGGTTCTAACTTTCCTACTTTGTGTATTTTCAATCAAAATAACTTATAAATACATTAAACTAACTATATATATGATGTTTGAGGTGTTTATAACTTAAACTAACATCAAACTACTCGTATTCATTCAATTTCAAGTAAAATGGCCTAAAATGGCCTATATTAGCCTATATTTGGTTCTAACTTTCCTACGTTGTGTATTTTCAATCAAAAAAACTTATAAATACATTGAACTAACTATATATATGATGTTTGAGGTGTTTATAACTTAAACTAACATCAAACTACTCGTATTCATTCAATTTCAAGTAAAATGCCCTAAATTGGCCTATATTAGCCTATATTTGGTTCTAACTTTCCTACTTTGTGTATTTTCAATCAAAAAAACTTATAAATACATTAAACTAACTATATATATGATTTTTGAGGTGTTTATAACTTAAACTAACTTCAAACTACTCGTATTCATTCAATTTCAAGTAAAATGACCTAAAATGGCCTATATTAGCCTATATTTGGTTCTAACTTTCCTACTTTGTGTATTTTCAATAAAAATAACTTATAAATACATTAAACTAACTATATATATGATGTTTGAGGTGTTTATAACTTAAACTAACATCAAACTACTCGTATTCATTCAATTTCAAGTAAAATGGCTTAAAATGGCCTATATTAGCCTATATTTGGTTCTAACTTTCCTACTTTGTGTATTTTCAATCAAAACAACTTATAAATACATTAAACTAACTATATATATGATGTTTGAGGTGTTTATAACTTAAACTAACATCAAACTACTCGTATTCATTCAATTTCAAGTAAAATGGCCTAAAATGGCCTATATTAGCCTATATTTGGTTCTAACTTTCCTACTTTGTGTATTTTCAATCAAAAAAACTTATAAATACATTAAACTAACTATATATATGATTTTTGAGGTGTTTATAACTTAAACTAACATCAAACTACTCGTATTCATTCAATTTCAAGTAAAATGGCCTAAAATGGCCTATATTAGCCTATATTTGGTTCTAACTTTCCTACTTTGTGTATTTTCAATCAAAACAACTTATAAATACATTAAACTAACTATATATATGATGTTTGAGGTGTTTATAACTTAAACTAACTTCAACCTACTCGTATTCATTCAATTTCAAGTAAAATGACCTAAAATGGCCTATATTAGCCTATATTTGGTTCTAACTTTCCTACTTTGTGTATTTTCAATCAAAACAACTTATAAATACATTAAACTAACTATATATATGATGTTTGAGGTGTTTATAACTTAAACTAACATCAAACTACTCGTATTCATTCAATTTCAAGTAAAATGGCCTATATTAGCCTATATTTGGTTCTAACTTTCCTACTTTGTGTATTTTCAATCAAAACAACTTATAAATACATTAAACTAACTATATATATGATGTTTGAGGTGTTTATAACTTAAACTAACATCAAACTACTCGTATTCATTCAATATCAAGTAAAATTGCCTATATTAGCCTATATTTGGTTCTAACTTTCCTACTTTGTGTATTTTCAATCAAAACAACTTATAAATACATTAAACTAACTATATATATGATGTTTGAGGTGTTTATAACTTAAACTAACTTCAAACTACTCGTATTCATTCAATTTCAAGTAAAATGACCTAAAATGGCCTATATTAGCCTATATTTGGTTCTAACTTTCCTACTTTGTGTATTTTCAATCAAAACAACTTATAAATACATTAAACTAACTATATATATGATTTTTGAGGTGTTTATAACTTAAACTAACATCAAACTACTCGTATTCATTCAATTTCAAGTAAAATGGCCAAAAATGGCCGATATTAGCCTATATTTGGTTCTAACTTTCCTAAATTGTGTATTTTCAATCAAAACAACTTATAAATACATTAAACTAACTATATATATGATGTTTGAGGTGTTTATAACTTAAACTAACATCAAACTACTCGTATTCATTCAATTTCAAGTAAAATGGCCTAAAATGGCCTATATTAGCCTATATTTGGTTCTAACTTTCCTACTTTGTGTATTTTCAATCAAAACAACTTATAAATACATTAAACTAACTATATATATGATTTTTGAGGTGTTTATAACTTAAACTAACATCAAACTACTCGTATTCATTCAATTTCAAGTAAAATGACCTAAAATGGCCTATATTAGCCTATATTTGGTTCTAACTTTCCTACTTTGTGTATTTTCAATCAAAACAACTTATAAATACATTAAACTAACTATATATATGATGTTTGAGGTGTTTATAACTTAAACTAACATCAAACTACTCGTATTCATTCAATTTCAAGTAAAATGGCCTAAAATGGCCTATATTAGCCTATATTTGGTTCTAACTTTCCTACTTTGTGTATTTTCAATCAAAAAAACTTATAAATACATTAAACTAACTATATATATGATTTTTGAGGTGTTTATAACTTAAACTAACATCAAACTACTCGTATTCATTCAATTTCAAGTAAAATGGCCTAAAATGGCCTATATTAGCCTATATTTGGTTCTAACTTTCCTACTTTGTGTATTTTCAATCAAAACAACTTATAAATACATTAAACTAACTATATATATGATGTTTGAGGTGTTTATAACTTAAACTAACATCAAACTACTCGTATTCATTCAATTTCAAGTAAAATGGCCTAAAATGGCCTATATTAGCCTATATTTGGTTCTAACTTTCCTACTTTGTGTATTTTCAATCAAAACAACTTATAAATACATTAAACTAACTATATATATGATGTTTGAGGTGTTTATAACTTAAACTAACTTCAAACTACTCGTATTTATTCAATTTCAAGTAAAATGACCTAAAATGGCCTATATTAGCCTATATTTGGTTCTAACTTTCCTACTTTGTGTATTTTCAATCAAAACAACTTATAAATACATTAAATTAACTATATATATGATGTTTGAGGTGTTTATAACTTAAACTAACATCAAACTACTCGTATTCATTCAATTTCAAGTAAAATGGCCTAAAATGGCCTATATTAGCCTATATTTGGTTCTAACTTTCCTACTTTGTGTATTTTCAATCAAAACAACTTATAAATACATTAAAATAACTATATATATGATGTTTGAGGTGTTTATAACTTAAACTAACATCAAACTACTCGTATTCATTCAATTTCAAGTAAAATTGCCTATATTAGCCTATATTTGGTTCTAACTTTCCTACTTTGTGTATTTTCAATCAAAACAACTTATAAATACATTAAAATAACTATATATATGATGTTTTAGGTGTTTATAACTTAAACTAACTTCAAACTACTCGTATTCATTCAATTTCATGTAAAATGACCTAAAATGGCCTATATTAGCCTATATTTGGTTCTAACTTTCCTACTTTGTGTATTTTCAATCAAAACAACTTATAAATACATTAAACTAACTATATATATGATGTTTGAGGTGTTTATAACTTAAACTAACATCAAACTACTCGTATTCATTCAATTTCAAGTAAAATGGCCTAAAATGGCCTATATTAGCCTATATTTGTTTCTAACTTTCCTACTACGTTGTGTATTTTCAATCAAAAAAACTTATAAATACATTGAACTAACTATATATATGATGTTTGAGGTGTTTATAACTTAAACTAACATCAAACTACTCGTATTCATTCAATTTCAAGTAAAATGGCCTAAAATGGCCTATATTAGCCTATATTTGGTTCTAACTTTCCTACTTTGTGTATTTTCAATCAAAAAAACTTATAAATACATTAAACTAACTATATATATGATTTTTGAGGTGTTTATAACTTAAACTAACTTCAAACTACTCGTATTCATTCAATTTCAAGTAAAATGACCTAAAATGGCCTATATTAGCCTATATTTGGTTCTAACTTTCCTACTTTGTGTATTTTCAATCAAAACAACTTATAAATACATTAAACTAACTATATATATGATGTTTGAGGTGTTTATAACTTAAACTAACATCAAACTACTCGTATTCATTCAATTTCAAGTAAAATGGCCTAAAATGGCCTATATTAGCCTATATTTGGTTCTAACTTTCCTACTTTGTGTATTTTCAATCAAAACAACTTATAAATACATTAAACTAACTATATATATGATGTTTGAGGTGTTTATAACTTAAACTAACATCAAACTACTCGTATTCATTCAATTTCAAGTAAAATGGCCTAAAATGGCCTATATTAGCCTATATTTGGTTCTAACTTTCCTACTTTGTGTATTTTCAATCAAAACAACTTATAAATACATTAAACTAACTATATATATGATTTTTGAGGTGTTTATAACTTAAACTAACATCAAACTACTCGTATTCATTCAATTTCAAGTAAAATGGCCTAAAATGGCCTATATTAGCCTATATTTGGTTCTAACTTTCCTACTTTGTGTATTTTCAATCAAAACAACTTATAAATACATTAAACTAACTATATATATGATGTTTGAGGTGTTTATAACTTAAACTAACTTCAAACTACTCGTATTCATTCAATTTCAAGTAAAATGACCTAAAATGGCCTATATTAGCCTATATTTGGTTCTAACTTTCCTACTTTGTGTATTTTCAATCAAAACAACTTATAAATACATTAAACTAACTATATATATGATGTTTGAGGTGTTTATAACTTAAACTAACATCAAACTACTCGTATTCATTCAATTTCAAGTAAAATGGCCTATATTAGCCTATATTTGGTTCTAACTTTCCTACTTTGTGTATTTTCAATCAAAACAACTTATAAATACATTAAACTAACTATATATATGATGTTTGAGGTGTTTATAACTTAAACTAACATCAAACTACTCGTATTCATTCAATATCAACTAAAATGGCCTATATTAGCCTATATTTGGTTCTAACTTTCCTACTTTGTGTATTTTCAATCAAAACAACTTATAAATACATTAAACTAACTATATATATGATGTTTGAGGTGTTTATAACTTAAACTAACATCAAACTACTCGTATTCATTCAATTTCAAGTAAAATGCCTAAAATGGCCTATATTAGCCTATATTTGGTTCTAACTTTCCTACTTTGTGTATTTTCAATCAAAACAACTTATAAATACATTAAACTAACTATATATATGATGTTTGAGGTGTTTATAACTTAAACTAACATCAAACTACTCGTATTCATTCAATTTCAAGTAAAATGGCCTAAAATGGCCTATATTAGCCTATATTTGGTTCTAACTTTCCTAAATTGTGTATTTTCAATCAAAACAACTTATAAATACATTAAACTAACTATATATATGATGTTTGAGGTGTTTATAACTTAAACTAACATCAAACTACTCGTATTCATTCAATTTCAAGTAAAATGGCCTAAAATGGCCTATATTAGCCTATATTTGGTTCTAACTTTCCTACTTTGTGTATTTTCAATCAAAACAACTTATAAATACATTAAACTAACTATATATATGATGTTTGAGGTGTTTATAACTTAAACTAACATCAAACTACTCGTATTCATTCAATTTCAAGTAAAATGACCTAAAATGGCCTATATTAGCCTATATTTGGTTCTAACTTTCCTACTTTGTGTATTTTCAATCAAAACAACTTATAAATACATTAAACTAACTATATATATGATGTTTGAGGTGTTTATAACTTAAACTAACATCAAACTACTCGTATTCATTCAATTTCAAGTAAAATGGCCTAAAATGGCCTATATTAGCCTATATTTGGTTCTAACTTTCCTACTTTGTGTATTTTCAATCAAAACAACTTATAAATACATTAAACTAACTATATATATGATTTTTGAGGTGTTTATAACTTAAACTAACATCAAACTACTCGTATTCATTCAATTTCAAGTAAAATGGCCTAAAATGGCCTATATTAGCCTATATTTGGTTCTAACTTTCCTACTTTGTGTATTTTTAATCAAAACAACTTATAAATACATTAAACTAACTATATATATGATGTTTGAGGTGTTTATAACTTAAACTAACATCAAACTACTCGTATTCATTCAATTTCAAGTAAAATGGCCTAAAATGGCCTATATTAGCCTATATTTGGTTCTAACTTTCCTACTTTGTGTATTTTCAATCAAAACAACTTATAAATACATTAAACTAACTATATATATGATGTTTGAGGTGTTTATAACTTAAACTAACATCAAACTACTCGTATTCATTCAATTTCAAGTAAAATGGCCTAAAATGGCCTATATTAGCCTATATTTGGTTCTAACTTTCCTACTTTGTGTATTTTCAATCAAAACAACTTATAAATACATTAAACTAACTATATATATGATGTTTGAGGTGTTTATAACTTAAACTAACATCAAACTACTCGTATTCATTCAATTTCAAGTAAAATGGCCTAAAATGGCCTATATTAGCCTATATTTGGTTCTAACTTTCCTACTTTGTGTATTTTCAATCAAAAAAACTTATAAATACATTAAACTAACTATATATATGATTTTTGAGGTGTTTATAACTTAAACTAACATCAAACTACTCGTATTCATTCAATTTCAAGTAAAATGGCCTAAAATGGCCTATATTAGCCTATATTTGGTTCTAACTTTCCTACTTTGTGTATTTTCAATCAAAACAACTTATAAATACATTAAACTAACTATATATATGATGTTTGAGGTGTTTATAACTTAAACTAACATCAACCTACTCGTATTCATTCAATTTCAAGTAAAATGACCTAAAATGGCCTATATTAGCCTATATTTGGTTCTAACTTTCCTACTTTGTGTATTTTCAATCAAAACAACTTATAAATACATTAAACTAACTATATATATGATGTTTGAGGTGTTTATAACTTAAACTAACATCAAACTACTCGTATTCATTCAATTTCAAGTAAAATGGCCTATATTAGCCTATATTTGGTTCTAACTTTCCTACTTTGTGTATTTTCAATCAAAACAACTTATAAATACATTAAACTAACTATATATATGATGTTTGAGGTGTTTATAACTTAAACTAACATCAAACTACTCGTATTCATTCAATTTCAAGTAAAATTGCCTATATTAGCCTATATTTGGTTCTAACTTTCCTACTTTGTGTATTTTCAATCAAAACAACTTATAAATACATTAAACTAACTATATATATGATGTTTGAGGTGTTTATAACTTAAACTAACATTAAACTACTCGTATTCATTCAATTTCAAGTAAAATGGCCTAAAATGGCCTATATTAGCCTATATTTGGTTCTAACTTTCCTACTTTGTGTATTTTCAATCAAAACAACTTATAAATACATTAAACTAACTATATATATGATTTTTGAGGTGTTTATAACTTAAACTAACATCAAACTACTCGTATTCATTCAATTTCAAGTAAAATGGCCTAAAATGGCCTATATTAGCCTATATTTGGTTCTAACTTTCCTACATTGTGTATTTTCAATCAAAACAACTTATAAATACATTAAACTAACTATATATATGATGTTTGAGGTGTTTATAACTTAAACTAACATCAAACTACTCGTATTCATTCAATTTCAAGTAAAATGGCCTAAAATGGCCTATATTAGCCTATATTTGGTTCTAACTTTCCTACTTTGTGTATTTTCAATCAAAACAACTTATAAATACATTAAACTAACTATATATATGATTGTTTGAGGTGTTTATAACTTAAACTAACATCAAACTACTCGTATTCATTCAATTTCAAGTAAAATGGCCTAAAAGGGCCTATATTAGCCTATATTTGGTTCTAACTTTCCTACTTTGTGTATTTTCAATCAAAACAACTTATAAATACATTAAACTAACTATATATATGATGTTTGAGGTGTTTATAACTTAAACTAACATCAAACTACTCGTATTCATTCAATTTCAAGTAAAATGGCCTAAAATGGCCTATATTAGCCTATATTTGGTTCTAACTTTCCTACTTTGTGTATTTTCAATCAAAACAACTTATAAATACATTAAACTAACTATATATATGATTTTTGAGGTGTTTATAACTTAAACTAACATCAAACTACTCGTATTCATTCAATTTCAAGTAAAATGGCCTAAAATGGCCTATATTAGCCTATATTTGGTTCTAACTTTCCTACTTTGTGTATTTTCAATCAAAACAACTTATAAATACATTAAACTAACTATATATATGATGTTTGAGGTGTTTATAACTTAAACTAACATCAAACTACTCGTATTCATTCAATTTCAAGTAAAATGGCCTAAAATGGCCTATATTAGCCTATATTTGGTTCTAACTTTCCTACTTTGTGTATTTTCAATCAAAACAACTTATAAATACATTAAACTAACTATATATATGATGTTTGAGGTGTTTATAACTTAAACTAACTTCAAACTACTCGTATTTATTCAATTTCAAGTAAAATGACCTAAAATGGCCTATATTAGCCTATATTTGGTTCTAACTTTCCTACTTTGTGTATTTTCAATCAAAACAACTTATAAATACATTAAACTAACTATATATATGATGTTTGAGGTGTTTATAACTTAAACTAACATCAAACTACTCGTATTCATTCAATTTCAAAGTAAAATTGCCTATATTAGCCTATATTTGGTTCTAACTTTCCTACTTTGTGTATTTTCAATCAAAACAACTTATAAATACATTAAACTAACTATATATATGATGTTTGAGGTGTTTATAATCTAAACTAACATCAAACTACTCGTATTCATTCAATTTCAAGTAAAATGACCTAAAATGGCCTATATTAGCCTATATTTGGTTCTAACTTTCCTACTTTGTGTATTTTCAATCAAAACAACTTATAAATACATTAAACTAACTATATATATGATTTTTGAGGTGTTTATAACTTAAACTAACATCAAACTACTCGTATTCATTCAATTTCAAGTAAAATGGCCTAAAATGGCCTATATTAGCCTATATTTGGTTCTATCTTTCCTACTTTGTGTATTTTCAATCAAAACAACTTATAAATACATTAAACTAACTATATATATGATGTTTGAGGTGTTTATAACTTAAACTAACATCAAACTACTCGTATTCATTCAATTTCAAGTAAAATGGCCTAAAATGGCCTATATTAGCCTATATTTGGTTCTAACTTTCCTACTTTGTGTATTTTCAATCAAAACAACTTATAAATACATTAAACTAACTATATATATGATTTTTGAGGTGTTTATAACTTAAACTAACATCAAACTACTCGTATTCATTCAATTTCAAGTAAAATGGCCTAAAATGGCCTATATTAGCCTATATTTGGTTCTAACTTTCCTACTTTGTGTATTTTCAATCAAAACAACTTATAAATACATTAAACTAACTATATATATGATGTTTGAGGTGTTTATAACTTAAACTAACATCAAACTACTCGTATTCATTCAATTTCAAGTAAAATGGCCTAAAATGGCCTATATTAGCCTATATTTGGTTCTAACTTTCCTACTTTGTGTATTTTCAATCAAAACAACTTATAAATACATTAAACTAACTATATATATGATGTTTGAGGTGTTTATAACTTATACTAACTTCAAACTACTCGTATTTATTCAATTTCAAGTAAAATGACCTAAAATGGCCTATATTAGCCTATATTTGGTTCTAACTTTCCTACTTTGTGTATTTTCAATCAAAACAACTTATAAATACATTAAACTAACTATATATATGATGTTTGAGGTGTTTATAACTTAAACTAACATTAAACTACTCGTATTCATTCAATTTCAAGTAAAATGGCCTATATTAGCCTATATTTGGTTCTAACTTTCCTACTTTGTGTATTTTCAATCAAAACAACTTATAAATACATTAAACTAACTATATATATGATGTTTGAGGTGTTTATAACTTAAACTAACATCAAACTACTCGTATTCATTCAATTTCAAGTAAAATGACCTAAAATGGCCTATATTAGCCTATATTTGGTTCTAACTTTCCTACTTTGTGTATTTTCAATCAAAACAACTTATAAATACATTAAACTAACTATATATATGATTTTTGAGGTGTTTATAACTTAAACTAACATCAAACTACTCGTATTCATTCAATTTCAAGTAAAATGGCCTAAAATGGCCTATATTAGCCTATATTTGGTTCTAACTTTCCTACTTTGTGTATTTTCAATCAAAACAACTTATAAATACATTAAACTAACTATATATATGATGTTTGAGGTGTTTATAACTTAAACTAACATCAAACTACTCGTATTCATTCAATTTCAAGTAAAATGGCCTAAAATGGCCTATATTAGCCTATATTTGGTTCTAACTTTCCTACTTTGTGTATTTTCAATCAAAACAACTTATAAATACATTAAACTAACTATATATATGATTTTTGAGGTGTTTATAACTTAAACTAACATCAAACTACTCGTATTCATTCAATTTCAAGTAAAATGGCCTAAAATGGCCTATATTAGCCTATATTTGGTTCTAACTTTCCTACTTTGTGTATTTTCAATCAAAACAACTTATAAATACATTAAACTAACTATATATATGATGTTTGAGGTGTTTATAACTTAAACTAACATCAAACTACTCGTATTCATTCAATTTCAAGTAAAATGACCTAAAATGGCCTATATTAGCCTATATTTGGTTCTAACTTTCCTACTTTGTGTATTTTCAATCAAAACAACTTATAAATACATTAAACTAACTATATATATGATGTTTGAGGTGTTTATAACTTATACTAACTTCAAACTACTCGTATTTATTCAATTTCAAGTAAAATGACCTAAAATGGCCTATATTAGCCTATATTTGGTTCTAACTTTCCTACTTTGTGTATTTTCAATCAAAACAACTTATAAATACATTAAACTAACTATATATATGATGTTTGAGGTGTTTATAACTTAAACTAACATTAAACTACTCGTATTCATTCAATTTCAAGTAAAATGGCCTATATTAGCCTATATTTGGTTCTAACTTTCCTACTTTGTGTATTTTCAATCAAAACAACTTATAAATACATTAAAATAACTATATATATGATGTTTGAGGTGTTTATAACTTAAACTAACATCAAACTACTCGTATTCATTCAATTTCAAGTAAAATGGCCTAAAATGGCCTATATTAGCCTATATTTGGTTCTAACTTTCCTACTTTGTGTATTTTCAATCAAAACAACTTATAAATACATTAAACTAACTATATATATGATGTTTGAGGTGTTTATAACTTAAACTAACATCAAACTACTCGTATTCATTCAATTTCAATTAAAGTGGCCTAAAATGGCCTATATTAGCCTACATTTGGTTCTAACTTTCCTACTTTGTGTATTTTCAATCAAAACAACTTATAAATACATTAAACTAACTATATATATGATGTTTGAGGTGTTTAGAACTTAAACTAACATCAAACTACTCGTATTCATTCAATTTCAAGTAAAATGGCCTAAAATGGCCTATATTAGCCTATATTTTGTTCTAACTTTCCTACTTTGTGTATTTTCAATCAAAACAACTTATAAATACATTAGACCTTCTAACTCAGGAGCCCATTCGTAAATACCCTTTAGTCAAACATTAAACAAAGATATTAATAACGTAATATAATCAATTTCATTTTTCATAATTCGATTCATACATACTGTGAAAATGTTCCACCAATGCGTCTTTGTTGGATTGTCGACCTCACTGTAATTGAACCAAGGTTGTCGAAAATGACCCTGGAAAATGTCAGTGATGGACCCACTAACCTTGTTATCATCAAACCTGAATTGAAAACCAAACAAACACGTGAATTGTGAATATCATTGCATACAAATATCATGAAGTCTTACGAACTTACCACAATCCAGTAGGGCTTAAAACCTTTCTTGGTGCACGGTTCGAACCTTCACCTTCCTCCGTATGAGTGTTCGGAGTCTCCGGTACGTGGTTACCAATGTCACGTGCCTGTGAATCATCTCCCTGTGTCTCTGACATAGGGTTCTGACTTCCTTCTACTTCTGGTGATTGAAAAAGCTCCCTCGGAATCAAAGTCCCACGACATTGGCTTCCACCTAAGCCACCTCGACCTCCGCGGCCCTTAGGATTAGACATGATTACCTAAAATGCAAGAAATTAGAAACGCGCAAGGTTAAACAAAACAATTGAAATAAATTCTTGTTACATTAAAGCATGAATAATCCAGCCCCCTGGCGGCTGCACTCCCCCCCTCCGACCCCCTGCCCTCCCCCTGGCGGCTGCCCCCCCCCTCCACGACCCCCTGCCCTCCCCCGGCTCGCACTCCCCCCCCACCCCCTCCCCCCACCCCCCCTGCACTCCCCCCTCGTGACCCCCTGCCCTCCCCCTGGGCTGCCCTCCCCCCCCTCACGACCCCCTGCCCTCCCCCTTGCACTCCCCTCCCACCCTGCACTCCCCCTGCACTCCCCCTCACGGGAAATTACATAGAATAGAACAAAAGGCATACATTCACCACCTAAGTGAGGTCAAACGACGAAGAACAGTCCCAATCGGGGACTATTCACGATATACTCCTAATGAGTATACCTTGAACGGGTATCTAGGCACATGATGATGCAAACATATTTATTTAAACACTTAAATTAAATTTATAACATCATCCAAACTATTTCCACGAAAACAAATATGTCAAAAACAATATAAACAATTTAAATAGTGTAAACTAAATAAAGGAATGTGCAAGAAATAAATTATTGTCATAATTATATAGTTTTTAACTTTTATAACCTTTAATGCTACTAAACAATATAGAATTTACATGAACAAAAACAATATAAATTGAAGACAAAATATGGTCAAAATTGCTACTAACCTTACAATTAAGCCAAAGAGAAACACCAAAATGCTACGTAATCCTACATCATGTACAAAATCAATTATTAAACGGTAACCTTTAAGCATTTATTAAAATTTATACATAAACTTAAGCAATTAACCATATAAACTAAATTTACTATTAAAAATAAAGAATTTAAAAATTAAAGAGTACCTAGAGGTTAATTGTAAGGTTAGAATTTAAGAATTTAACCAAAGCCAAATGAGATTTTGCCATAACCCAATTTAAAAAAAAAAAAAATAACTGCTTACCGCCGGCGAAGTGTTGGTCCGGTAAGGGTCGCTGCCGCCGGCGAGGTGGATTCCCACTGAAGTTCGTCGCCCAACTTCACTTCTCTCACGAGGCAAAAACCCAATTGTTAGGGTTTGGTTCATGAGTACAACATTTTAAAAAAAAAAAAAGCAGAAAATAAAGCTTACCGCGGCGAAGTGAGGTGGAGGTGGATCATTGCGCGTTGGGCTGGAGGAAGGAGGCGGAGGTGGAGGTGGAGTCGACCGCACTTCGTCGAGTCCCAAAATCGCCCAGACTAATTCCCTCCTTTTTGTTGTTGAAAAAAAAACCCCGTGACGGCGGCTTCAATTAAACCCCTTTTAGAAATCAACGACCGTTTAAGACCATCGCCCAAGTTAAAAAAATTCTGATTTATTTCCAAAAAAACACAACGACGGCTTTAAACCGTGGTCGTTTTTCACCGACGGCCAAACCGTCGTTGTATGTTAAATCGGCGATCGGTGATCAACGACGGTTTAAAGCCGACGCTTATTACGACGACACCGACCGTTTTTGAAGCCGTCGCTAATAGGCGGTCGTTATTTCGACCTTTTCTTGTAGTGTTGGTTTCCCCTTATCTTTCTTTGTCGTACCACTCGGTTGGACACATACATTATGGTTAGATAATAGGTAGATACCACTCCCTGGACGTCATGAATGAGCGGCCTTCCAACTATTGCATTGTACGCTCCCAGAACGTCAACTACCAGAAATTCCGCCATCACATCCCTGGAGTCCTCATTCTCGCCAACTCGGACTGGGAGTTTGATGATCCCCTCAGGTATTGCTGACGCCCGGTGAACCCTATCATCGGGTTATCATCGTTCGCAAATGCTCTCGTCCAATCATCAACTTCTCAAACGTCGACAAAAATAAGATGTTGGCAGAACTTCCTCCATCTACCAAAATTCTATGAATTAAACAGTTTGCAACTTTCAGAGTGACCACCAATGGGTCATCATGGGGATATACCACATGCTTTGCGTCTTCGATAGAGAATGACATGGCGGCATGGTGGTGGTTTTTTCCAATGGCAACTCTCACTAAAGTTCACCGATGCCCGAACTCCTTTAGGGTGGCTTTTGCCCCCACGACACTTCCGCCATGAATTGGGCCGCCACTAATTACATGTATTTCCCCAATCCGAGGCCGAACATTATGATCTCTACACTTCACCAAATCTCCCTCATTCGTCTGAACTTTATACTGAGTGAAGTAACCTCTACGAATGAGATCTTTCAAATTGTCGTTCAAGTGTCTACAATCTTCAGTCAGGTGCCCGTGATCTCCATGAAAATCACACCACTTAGTCTTTTCACGATTCTTATGGAACATCTGCTTTGGACGTTGCCACTTATCATTGTTCTTATTCATTGTATATATCTATGCTCTGGAAGTTGTGAGCTGGGTGTACGCATCAAACTTCTCTTTGCGTTCACCTCTTTCCCGGTCACCACGCTCTCGGTCATTTCCTTTCTTGACCATGTTGGACTCTTTCCTTTCATCGCGGTTGCGATCATTATCCACGGCCCTTATCCTTCCGTGACTTCTCATCTTTCTTTTTATCGGACTCTTTATGCGATTCTTGGCGACCTTATCAAATTCTTCCCCTCTTATGAAATCATTTGCTTTCCCCAATACCGGCCCCGGTGATGTGAAAGTCTGACGACCTAGATAGCTCCTGAATGCAGATCCTTCCCTAAGTCCCGTCATTAAGGTCAGAACCGCCACATCCTGCTGTAAGCGAGGAATAGATACGACCTCCACATTGAAACGACCGATATAATCCCGAAGAGATTATGCTTCTCCTTGCCTGATTGACAATAATTCCCCGGTAGTGCGCCCACGATGCCTATTACTCACAAAATGGGTACGAACATGGATGAAAGGCGAGAGAAACTAGAAACATTACCGGTTTGAGACTTTTAAACCAAGTTTGAGCAATGCTAGGTAAGAGTGGACGGGAACACCTTGCACCATATAGCGTCCACCTGAGTGTACGGATACATATGTCCTTCGTAGGCCGCGACGTGATCGTCGGTATGCGAATCGCTTGTCATACTTGCACGATGGTATTTTGATTCTTGGCACGGGATGGCTAAGAACCTGCGGTACAAAGGGAGAGAGTTTAGGCTTGATTAGCAAGTGTCCCCGGTCGAATAGTTACTAGCACCACGGGTCTTGTACTCTCAGTGGGGCCGACTTTGATCCTTATCTTACGAATTGTTAAGATCCTCGGTTCCAAGACAACTTCCTCATATTACGGATCATCAATTTGCCTCTCCATCTAGCGTCCCTCTTGAGTAAACGTACGCATCCTCCTTAATGGCGTACCGGTAAACGTTTCTACCGACCATGGCCGGTGATCGTTTACGGTGTTGAACGCCTCTAGCATTAGGAGCGAAGTGTTATTAGGGTGAGGTGTGCCCGGATAGCATTTGGATGAAAGATGCTACGGCTTGCAATTGTTCGGGAGAGAATTGACTCAAGCGAGCCAAATTGAATGGAACGCCACCAAGTGTTCACTCGAGTTACATTATTCTCGGAAGTACCTGTTGGTCGTTGTTGCTCTCGGGCACATTAAGGTTGAAGCTGACGAGCACCGATAGGTCCGGTGATAACGAGGTTGAGAAGACCCTTGGGCGACTTCAAATCTGGTGGACCGCGACTTGTGTTGTTTGTCTTATCCATGGCCCTTCACGGAGATGGAAGGCCCCTCCTTCTAGCGCCAAGTTGTTCCAGGTTGTAGAACGGTTGTCGGTCTCGAGAAAGAGTCCGCCAAAGTTGGAGTTGGCGTCCGCTGGTGAATAAGCGCACGGGAAGCAACGTAAACTACCCTCGGGGATGCGAGAAAACCCCCTCCGACGCTCAAGTCGACCACGTGTCCAAATAGGATTTAGAGAGAGAAAGTAGAGAGGGAGAGAGATAAGAATTATGAGTGTGAGAGAATGTCTTACGTGAATAGTACTAGTGGGGTATTTATAAAGTCCTTATTCCTCCGACGAGTGCGTAATCCTTTTACATGTGTACGACTATGGTTCGTCGACGGAAGGGAAGATTTCTCTATTTTATCTTGTTAGGCGACCACCAACGTTGTCGGACCACTTGAGTGAACTAACTTGTTAGAGTGTGGGCGATGTTTATACGTTCGCGTCCTTCATTATGCTCGCGGACCATTTTGGCATGTCTATTAACGCACTTGGGTGATACCCATACAATTATGGTTGTAATATGCATTCATAAATGCATATTTTAGATCATTTCCTCATAATAATGGCACCAATGCACCATATTGCCATGCGATACAGGACTCTATAAATGTGAAGCCCCATTAGATACTTGCCAAAACTTATTTTGTTTTCATAAAAAGAAAAATTTTATCTTAGAAATTAAAGAGAATATATATTTGACATTTTCTATTACGTACATTATTTCTGTTTTAGTATAATAATGAATGAATATTAATCACTTTTACACATTAAAATTCTTACAATCACTATAGAGAAAAAGGAGATATTATTATTGTTTAGTACTAGATGAAACGGTGGCAGTGCACTCCTTAGGAAGACCTTGAGGAAACCTTTGCATATCAGTGCAGTAGTTATAAATCATATAGTTCCTCTGCACCCATTGCAACCTCTGCTGGCTTGTAGCATCAAGTTGTTGGTTCATCCAAGCAGACGAAGCGCCACGACAAGAAGATCTACCATTAGACAACCAAACACAAGCATTGGCATTGAAGTTCCTGTAAGAAGCTACGAATGGAGCCTTGGACCAATCTGTTTTGATCCGTCCACCTTGAGTTGCCCAGTCTTCGGCGTCCCAGAGACTCGAATACATCCTCATTGCCTGGCTCTTTGGGAATGGAACTCCAATGGCTTCCATGTTCTTGAACTCTCTAATGGGTGTACCATCCACAGCAAATCTGAAATAAGACAAAACATATATGGAGTTAAGAAATGGTACTCTAATATGGAGTATTAAATTGTAAAACTGTCCTTGTTACAGTAGCATAGATAATTAATGTGGTGTTACTGTATAGTTGTAACCAATTATATTACATGAGTCACATTTAAAAAAAAAAATAGAAACACAAGTACTTTTGATTTTTAAGGAAGATGTGGTAGGGTAACATTGTCATCATTCGTTGTTACTGTAGTTTGTTTGGTGTTATAATTAGTTTTCAGTTGATTAAGTTGGTGAGCTTACATGATTCTTTGGGGGTTCCAAAGGATGGAGTAGGTGTGGAAGTCAACAGTGGGATCAAACCAAAGGCGGAATTGTTGCTCTCGGTCACCTTTTCCTTGGGCGAAGACGTTAGTATGGAGAGTGTAAGGTTGGCCAGTGGCATTACCCAAGAATTCAAAGTCTATCTCGTCATGGTTTGGTCCCTGAGATGATAACTGTAAAAAAATAACACAATGTCAACAATAAGGTTTAAGATGAACGTACCAACAAAATTTAGCAAGGTGCTAATTGTTATAGACTACTTACGTAGTAGGTAGTCACAGTTCCAGCAGAGTTACCAGGAACGAGTTTGATTTGCATATCAATCTTTCCAAAGAGGTACTCGTTCTTGGACTTGAAGCCCGAGCCAGAAGCCTTGTCTAAGGACAGGGTAAGGAGCTGGCCATTGTTCATGATCTTGGCACGTCCATCACCCCCAAGTGATGTCGAAATTCTGGTAGAAATTGCCAGCAGCAGCAGCCGCGACAACAAAAGAGGCAACTAAAAAAACATTAAGAAGAGGAGCAGCCATATCTAGGTGAGAATGTTTGCAAGTTGAGTAGTATATATGTTTGTGTGATGAGCTAGTGTGCATGGACTAAGGTATTTATATGCTTAGGAGTATGGCCAAAGGATAAGGGGCGGGCCGACGGCTTTTGAAGTTGTTAGAGCGACTGCCTTAGCTTATTGACTGCTAAGTGCTAAGGTACTAACTAGGAAGGTTCAGATTATGGAAGGTGAAACAGCTGGTGCAGTTTTTGGATGCATGGGACACAGAATATTATTGTAACAAAAAGTTGTGAAAAAAGAATGGGAAAAAGAGAGGTTGTGGGTATCAGTCAACTACCCCAAATTGTGGTAAGGGAGGTGATCAAAGTTGCCGCCTTCTTGGCCCCCCTTGCGGATATTGTGCTACGCACACGGCAAGTGAAACCAAGCTAAGGTAAAAAGGACGGTGCCTTTTCAGGAAGGTTTCAACGAAACAAAGTTATACTATTAGTAGTTTCTTAACATTTGGATCAACCCAAAAGATAAATAACAAGATAAAGCTCTTTTACCAATTACTAATTAATACCAAAGGAAAAAGGTGGCTAGACATATTGCACTCATGACCGGCCAAACAAAAGAAAGTTCTATTTGGGGTGGGGTGTATTAGTGTAAGTGGTGGGAAGTGGGAACCATATGGAACACAAAATTCAATTTGTTTTTTAGGGTTTATTTTAAACAGAGCAAGGAATGAGTAAGAATAGAATTACTAGAGATAACTTATACTGTACACATGGAAAATTAAATTTGTTTCCCACTGACTAAGGGCTAGCCTATGTTAAATGGAAATGTTTTGGGTTTTGATTTATGTCTAAACCCAAATTGAAATTAAATTGATAGAATGGAAGTTTAGAATTTATATTCTACGTCTCAGTTCTTTTTCAATCGTCAACAATGAGATTTTTACACTATTCACTCACCACCTTTTAACCATCTATTGTAATTTTTACGTAAAGAAAAATATAGTCATGTGAATGCTTGTTAGATTTCTCTCGATATATACTTTTAAAATATCAAATTTGTATAATTTTTACTAAAAAGTTTTTAGAGATACTAATAGTTTTAATTTTCATTGGCAAGCGCGAAAACTCAATTGTTGCAAGAGAAAAAGAACGCAGACAGTATTACGGAACATTTATATAATGGGGTTACTAGAATCTAGATATAACCCCAAATAATAATATAACAAACTTTTCCAAGCCTTTCATTTGCCCTGAAACCCTCTGAAAGTTATACCTAGTCTAAAATAATAAACTAATTCCCAACTTAGAACTTAATTTTCTGGGAAAATAGTCCGAAAAGCCCTCAGAAATATATTGTTCGGGTTAAGGGCTAAGGTATAATATATTTTTGGCCCGTCCCAAAAATGACCCGAAAAGCCCGCATGGCCCGGCCCAATTTAGCGGGTTTTGGCGTGGGAAAGATTTGAGATCCCAGAAAATTAAGTATTGTTTTGCCCGCATGGGCCGGCCCGAAACGGGCCACTTTTTGCCAAAGCCAAGCCTGGCCCGGCCAATGATCACCTCTAAAACACCCTTATTCCTAAACTCGAAAAATATAATTTTAAAAATTGAGGCCAATGCCAAACAAAATCAAGAGAAGTTTGCTTCACTTAAGGCATTGAAAATCAAGAAAAATTTGCATCAGTTAAGCCTTTAATAAGTTTGCATGTATCCGTTATTGTAGAGCTGATCAACTCCAGCCCGGCTCGATTTTTGGGCGGGCTTGGGCAGTTTTTTTTGGCTCGCGGGCTCGGCTCGGTTTTTTTTTTGTTTTTTGGGCGGGCTTTGGACAAGCCAAAAAAGACGTTTTAGTCTAATTTTTTGGTCCGGCCCGTTTTGGCCCAAAAAAGCCCGCTCGGCCCGGCCCGAAATAACGGGCTTTGGGCACAATTTTTTGACCCGGATTTGGGCCCGGCCCGGTCAATGGGCAAATTTTTTTTTGGCTCGGCCCGGCCCGAACCGGCCCATGATCACCTCTACGTTATTGTAATATTGGAGTAATATTTATATTTCAAGGAATGATATCTTACTATCTTTGTAGAGAACCTTTAATGTCAAATAATAAGTTATTGTAAATTTGCTTCACCTAAGAATTGCTAATACAAAACTCTTAGACTCAAGATTGATTGGTATACATGTAGTTCGAGAAAGTCTTATGCTGAAGTAGAGTTGTCAATTCAGTTACTCGAGTCGGGTTCAGGTTGGGTCATCTCATGTTTTAGGTCATGTTCGGTCAGGTCGTGTCAGGTCATTAAATCACATAGGTCGGGTGCAGGCCGGGAACGGTCGAAATTCGGTCAGGTCTACCTCGGTTTGTTTCTTCTTTCAGGTTCGATCGGGTTAGACGGTCAGTTTCGGGACATGTCATCTTTCGTGGTCATGTGGTGTCGGATCGGGTTATTGCAGGTTCGTACCGGGTGCTTTCAGGTTCATGTCATGCGTGGTTCGGATCGTTGTCAGGTCGGATGATCATTATCGGTCTTTCTTGGGCGGGTGTCAATTCTGGTTCAGGTCATAGAGTATTGGGTCAAGATCATGTATCATTTATTATCGGTCGGGTACATGTCGGGTTACATGTGACTTGTTTTAGCAAAATTTCAAGTGCTAGTCGGTTACATGTCATTACGGGTTCATCGGGTTCCCAATTCGAGTCATTTTTTGGCTACGTCTTTGAAGTATACAATATTTTTTTGTTTCTAATATGCCTGAATTCCATGTTAACCAAGTCCATAATAGTCGTCATGACTCATGAGTATAGATGACTAGGTAAATTTCCACAAAAGCTCCGAATTTGAGTATATGTAGGTACGTAACTAACATTACTAGGTTCAATCATGTACTTGGACAAATAGTGTTACTTAGTGGTTGTTTGGTATATATGGGAATTTAATTTTCATGGGAAGTTCCATTTCCTAGGAAGTTATTTCCCTTATGTAATTCCTGGGATATGACCATAATATGTTTGGTTGACTATCGGAATTTGTATTGCCATGAATTGATTTCCTGTATTTTGTTTGGTTTACTTTTTAAAATTCCCATGAATTTCATCAACAACTATATAACTATTTGTTTAAAATATATATATCCATTTTTTACGAACTCCAACCAACAAAAAGGATATTTAATTCCATTTTCTTTGTTCTCCTCCCTTAAATGGATTAACCTGCACATTAATCTCAAGCTCGCATGCTTGGACTTGGTTTGAATTTTTTAGTCTAATAGTGGCAATCAAAATTAGAATATTATAAAAATTATATAAGAAATTACGTAGAATAAGCATATATTCCAACTTTATTGTCCATTTTCCCAGGCCTTTCTCATCAATCCTACAGTTATAATAGGGCAACATGTCTTACAAAAAAAATGATCAATCCTTGTAGATACTCATTCACAAAGCAACATGCTTTAAAAAAAAGATTTTTTTTTTTCATGTATGTCTCCATAAATTCAAATTTCTACACTTCCCCTTAACCATTAATCTAAGATCAACGGACCTTGAACATAAGCATATTTATAGTCATCTGGAAGACGAAGAAGAAATCAACTTCCAAAGTACTAAGATAAATCTTTTTTTGAGATTGTAATAACTTCATTAGGAGTTAATCCTTCAATTTTCATAACCTCAGATGTCACCTTCATTCTCCTATCAACGGAATCATACTCATGTTGAAAACAATTAGCAAGTCGACCTATATGTGCCCACTTGCCATTTCCATCACATCACTAATTTTTCGAAGTTCGGTAGAAAATTCTTTCAAAGCTACTTAAACTAGAATAGTTCATTGAATACAAGTATACAACGATGGATTCCCGTGATTCTTTTTGCACACTATCTGCTCCAAAGGTGTCTCTTTCGTTCACAATCTCATTTGACATAAAGATACCCACAATTTCCTTACCACCTTTTGTGTTAGATACTAACAAAATTCGGTTCCAAATTAGTGTTGATGGTCTAATGACGAAAAGCAACAGTTACATGTAGTAGCTTTTTTAGGATGCCGAGAAAGAATCATCAAATTTCTAAAATAGTACTGGTTTGGGATTAATTAATTAACTTTGTGATAATACCATAATAACATTGTGTATTCTCAATTACAAGGAGTTGAGATGATATGTTTATTAATTATTACTCCAATCTGAACAGACAGTAACTGATCAAGTGATCATAGTATTATTTCGATCCATCAAGTACAAGTATACTTCTTTGCTAACAGTTTATCACTTTATAATAAAAGAATAATCATCTTATTCATATTCCATTTTGTACAATAACGAATCACTACAATACAAGAAAGAAAAACTCAAACATATTACTATAAAAGATTACAACAGCAAAACTTGCAGTCAAGCAAAAACAGAACCACATTCTGATGTATCAGCTTATTACTGAGTGACAGTGCACTCCTTAGGAAAACCCTGAGGAAACCTTGGAGTATCAGTACAGTAGTTGTAAATCATGTAGTTCTTCTGCATCTGTTGCATTCTTCTCTGGCTGGTGGCATCAAGCTCTTGGTTCATCCAAGATGATGCAGAGTTGCAGGAAGATCTGCCGTTGGATGAAACACACGCATCGGCGTTGAAGTTCCTGTATGAAGCCGTAAATGGAGCCTTAGACCAATCGGTCTTGACTCGCCCACCTTGTGTTGCCCAATCATCGGCGTTCCAGAGGCTCGAGTATATCCTCATTGGTTGATTCTTTGGGAACGCGACTCCCATGGATTCCATATTCCTGAATTCTCTAAGTGGTGTGCCATCCACAGAAAATCTAAAACCAAAAAATGATAATATGTAGGTAAGAAAGAATGATCATGAGCCTTTATGTTAATTGAACATAAACTGGAGGTAGATTATAGATTTTTTCTAAGCTTATACTTTGTTTTTAGGTGTTTCATTTGACTTTTATGACTCTTAGGAAGTCGTTCATCATCAATATCTTCAGTTACATATTTTAATACTTCTAAAAGGTTGATATTTTGAACAAACAAATACGGTTCAAATCTACAATTTAACCTTGGAAAGTAGTAAAATGGAACAACTAAAAATAATAGGGGTAGTACTAATATAAAACAAGTAACTAATTATAAAGCTAATAAGTGTACTTACACAATCCTTTGAGGATTCCAGAGGACGGAGTACGTGTGAAAGTCGGAAGTGGGGTCAAACCAAAGGCGGAATTGTTGTTCCCGGCCACCTTTTCCTTGGCTGAAAACGTTGGTGTGAAGAGTGTATGGTTGACCGCTGACGTTACCCAAAAATTCAAAGTCTATTTCATCATGTGTAGGTCCTTGAGATGATAACTGCAAATTCAATAAGTTTAATCTTGTCAACAAAATTTGTGTCACTAATTACATAAGGTAAGAAATAATCTATGACATATTTTAAATATTAGCTATGTGGTAAAAGTTTGAGATAAAACTCCTTGTCTTTACGGTATTCATTCGCTTTTCTACGATCATTAAAATAACGTTGATAATTTGAAAAGAAACGTTCGGACTAGTCTAGCAATATCGGACATAATATTATTTTGATCATATATAGAATTGCTAGTGATAAAATATGGTTAAAGTTGATGATTGATTCATTAATTAATAATATGAAGAAAAAAGCTAGCTAGATACATGTATAGGAGTACTTACATAATAAGCGGTTACGGTTCCAGCGGTAATTTCCCGAACAAGCTTGATTTGCATATCGATTTTACCAAAGAGGTACTCGTTCTTAGACTGGAAGCCGAGCCGGAGGCCTTGTCAAGGGATAGTGTAAGAAGTTGGCCATTATTAAGAATCTTAGCACGACCGTCACCCCAAGTGATATCGAAATTTTGATTGAGGTTTCCAGCGGCCGAGGCCGCGACAACCAAAGAAACAACTAGAAGGACACTAAAGAGAGGAGGAAGCCATAGGGAGAGTTTACTTTGTAGTAGTTCCTATAGAGACTTATATGTTTGATGATACTATAAGTTTGCATGGGGAAGGTATTTATATAGGAGGAAAGAAAGGCAAATATGAAAGTGTCAAATGTCAAAGGATAAGGGCAGGCGGCCACTGAAGTTGGTAATCAAGAAAATGACTAGTGCATAGAACGTAACTAGGAAGATTCAAATAATGAATGGTGAAACAGCTGTTGCCTTTGCATGGAGCACTAAAATTAAATACCAACATTGGAAAAGCATGTAAATAGGCAAGAAAGAGTGACCAATGGGCTTTGACTTTTTTTTTTTTTTTTCCTGGCGTTTTTATTGGTAGGAAGAGGAAGCTGATGGCCAAAAGTTGCCACCTATTGGTTAGAAGATTAAGCAAACGCGGTCTTTGTGTTTACCCCACGGGACAAGACAAGTGCCTTTCTAAACAAGGTTTCTACCCAAGTGACGCCATACAAGACAATTTATTTGGTACTCCTATCATTTTCAGTTTTTGGCTTTAGATATCTTCAAAAGAATTTTTTTGCAAAATTATCAGAAAAAAGAAATTCTTTGGAAAAGAATAATCTTAGGTTAAATTTATTGAAATTAGGAGTGCTCGACTGCTTGATTGCTACGATAATAATTTAATGAAAATCGATTTTTCTATTTTCTTTCGTTTGGTTTGTAAAAGGAAAGGGAATAGTTATCCAGGTAGTAAATGTTTGTATCTATCAGCACGAAACGCACTTTGAGAAGCGAGGTTTTTACGCTTCTGCTTATTCATCATAAGGGGTTTTGCTCGTCTTTTAGCTCATTTTACTTTTTCTAAAATTAGTGTTGTGTAAGTGTGTACGAAGTCTTCTCGAACCAATATTTTTTTTTTTTTTTTTTTTTATATATATATATATATATATATATATATATATATATATATATATAATAGAGATAGCCTCTATGTAAAAACCTAGTGCAATATGCAATGAATTCTTTAAGGTGAAAACTAAAGGAAATATTATGATTTAAGAAAAATGAGGAGAAAAATATGATTGAGATTTGAGATGTACTATTTTCATTGCAAATAATAGTAATTACTTTGTTGTTTCTCAAGAAGTTCAACATTTACCATGTATGGATGATTCATAATAAGTGTAATTATTATGATTGGATGAACTAAATAGTTTCAAAACTAAACAATTATGGATCAAGAATTTTGTTTTGGAACAAGAAATTCTATTTCTTTGCCTTAGTCCTTAGACAACTTAGAGCAATACTCCGTCAATTTTGTTTAAGGAGTATTATCTTGTTTATTTTGTGGTTGGGCTCGGTTGATGAATAGAATACTCTTTGAATTGATTGTAGTTTTTTTAATAATAAGAACCTCTTCATGGTAATTGATATGCTTTTCACACGTAGATAGGTGTACTAGATAGTGGCATTAGGGGAAATGTCAATTT
The DNA here is from genome assembly GCA_947648045.1 of Beta corolliflora. Classification (NCBI taxonomy): domain Eukaryota; kingdom Viridiplantae; phylum Streptophyta; class Magnoliopsida; order Caryophyllales; family Amaranthaceae; genus Beta; species Beta corolliflora. The sequence goes on from CANSZD010002553.1 coordinate 328,339, forward strand.
TGTTTCTCCAGTGGACTTATTTTCTTATTCTAGAAATCTCGCTCTTTTCCTCACATAGAAGATAGAACTTCAATTAATCTTCTGAACTTTTTAAAGCCGTGTATCGATGTTAGATGCTCAGAGCCTCAAAGTTTTGGTACTATTATGATATCAAAGGTAGAAGTCAAATACACCACTTGTTACCTACTTCTATTTATGACGGAATTGATTGTCAAAGACTATAGGGAGGCTGTATGATACTACTATGAGTTTAACATTTGTTGAATTCTCCTCTGCTAGCAATTAAGTGAATTAACTTGTTCACTCTTGCTTAACCTATAGGTAAAATTAACTATTGGATTAGGCTCTATTTGGTTGGACAAAAGATATTGTTAGTGCATGAAAAATGCTTTTTCTTACAAAACATTTTTTAGGGGAAAAAAATTATATTTTAGTTTTCTTCCGTTTGGTTCCTTGTATAAAAAGTTAGAGATAAAATGAAATGGATGAGAGACGATGGATGAGACTCGAGAGGAAGGAAATGAAAATTCTATTGTGCTCCTGGGAGCACGGTGCACCGAGTAAATTTGTTATTTCAGATGAGTAAATGTTCATTTAAAGAAATGTTCGTTTTAAGCATAATTTTCAGCAAAAAAATATGTTCTATTTTCCGTGAAAATTATTCTATTTTCGATAAGCAAATGTTCTATTTCAACAAATGTTCGTTTTAAGCTTATTTTTCAGTGAGAAAATTATGTTTCTATTTTAAGTGGAAATGTTCTATTTTCGATAAGCAAATGTTCTATTTCAAAAATGTTCGTTTAAAACTTATTTTTCAAAAAAAAAAATATGTTCTAATTTCCGTGAAAATATGTTCTGTATTTGATGAGCAAATGTTCTATTTAAGTAATTGAATTTTGGTAATGTTTCACTTCAACAGTAACATGTTCATTTTCGTAATTGAATTCTGGTAATGTTTCACTTCAACGGTAAAATATATGTTTTCGTAAGTGAATTTTTGTAATGTTCTACTTAAACAGTATAATGTTCGTTTTCGTTTTTCGTAAATGTTCTATTTTGTATTGTGGGAGCACAATTCTCATTGTGCTCACGGGAGCCCAATGCACGGATTAGGAAGGAAAGGAATAGAGAGGAGATTGTGGCATTCCTTCCTTTAGGAAGAATAATATTTTTTACCATTTGAAATTTTCATTTTTGCACTATGTGTAAAAATCATTTTACCATGCTTTACAAATCAAACAAAGAAAAAAAAATAATGAAAACCATTTTTGCTGGAAAATGTTTTCCTCCAACGAAATACTCTCTTAATTGTTGACTAAGTTACAATATTGACCTTTTGTAAAATTAGTGAATATTAGATTATTATGTATAATATGAAAAATGACATTTTTTAGTAAGCAAATGTTTTTAAAGTGATATCTTCTTGATTCAATAACAATATAAAAAAGATTAGGATTTCTCTATTTTGTACTCCTATTTCCTATCTTTATATTGTGACATGCACCTTCTTTTGGGAAAAAAAGATATAGTGCAACACCTAAATCAGAAAAAAAAAAATTCTAATATTTCTCCCTTCGAACCAATTCTGGTTGCTAATGATACCATGCCTAGCCGTATATCAATTGGGTGGGGCGGGGGTGAAGGATGGCTCCTTCACACCGCACCCACCAAAAACCCTTGCTTCCCCACCTCCGCCCCACCCCCCACTGCGGGATAAATTTCCAAATTCATCCTTGTCCCAGCGGATACGTATTCAAATTTGTCCCCACCCCGCCACCCGGCTGAGTACCCACGCTCGCTTCATGCACGCCTTATCACCCACTCCAACTATATATCCTCCCAAACTTCAAGAGTGCAAATCTCCCACCTCAAACACATTATGCCACAATATCACCAATAGATGAACTAAATTATAAAATCAATTGAAGTTTAGTCATAAATCCAATCTTACAATTTAAAATTTACTGCTCCTTGCAAAATAATATAACATGGATTTTTTTATAATAAAAATTACAAATATATAATATGTTTTTAATAGATAGGAGTGTATGGGACGAGGAGGATAAGCCGTAGCGGGCGCACGAGGGTGGGGAGGGGCGGGCGGGGATAACCCATGGTGGGTACGATTTTCATCCCCATCTCCGCCTCGTAACCCGCCAAACCTAGACCCATCCCCGCCCAATTGGGGCTTGGGATGGGGCAGTCTCCTACTTGACCCACTACAAAATAAACCCTAATTAGAGACGGAAATTTTCGTCTCTAAATGGGCACAATCCGTCTCAAAGTGCAGTTAGAGACGGATTTGAGACGAAAAATAGGACATCCCTATAGGAGGCGTCTCAAAAAAAATTGTGACGAAATTTTCGCAACTCCATCTTAAACTTGAGACAGATTATATTCCGTCTCAAATTTGTGACGGATCGTATTTTGTCTCAAATTTGAGACGGAATACTCGTCACAACTTTTGAGACGGAATTTTTTTTAGAATACATCTCAAATTTGAGACGGAATTTTTTAGAGTACATCTCAAAATTCTCTCAAAATTGAGACGATTATTATATAAGCCATCTCAAATTTGAGACGGAATAATTAAGCATCCATCTCTAATTACGAATTTTATTTAAAAAAAAAGTATATATTCATAGTAGTCTATCTATAGTACGTAATCATAGTTCATATATGACAATACCTATACATGTCCTTATCCTCACTTGCTCATACAACAAACCTATATATTCACACTGAGGTGTAATTGACATTTACACAAAGTTTTGCAAGAAATGGATGAAATACTTGCAAATCTTAACTAGAACAACAGGACAAGACCTAACAGTTTTGATTCCAAATTTGCACCATTAGTGTATCAGTCGCCAACACCTGCCATAACAGGAATATTATTGATTAATCCAATGATAAGGCATAAAAATGTATACTAAAAAAGTAGCAGTATTCCCATTTAAGTCACACATTGTGTATGAGAAAGTATCATTTATATAAAATTCTTTTTAATGAGTATATCTGAAGTGCAACCCATTTTGCAACAACAAACCAGAAAGTGGATGCCATATCATCTTATAATAATCTTTACAAAATACAAATATAAAGCCAGAAAGATAAGTGAAAAGAATTCAATCAAAATTCAACAGCCACAACCACAAGATCAACAAGCAACACTAACCCAAAAAAAAAAAAAAATAGCTGCCCCCAAAAGGAACTAAATATAGTTGTGCATACTGAGGTAGAAGTGGAAGCTAGGACACGACGCTGCTGGCAGCAAGATAAATAGCTGCAGTCACTCGACTACTATACATCCTACATGCTCCCTAAGCTAGGGACCAAGAATAGCAAAGCGAGACTAAATTGTAGTAGTGAAATGGCAAATGATTACCTCTAAGCAGCAATGCCATGCCCAGAACCAGAAGGAGGTGGCGGTGACGGATGAAACACAGGTGAAGTTTGACGACGACATTGTGACTCGGTAAGTTGCTCCAATATTGCTCTAAGTTGAACAATCTTTTGTTGTTGATCTGCAACTTGCATTCTTAGATCAGCATTAGTTGTTCTTTGCCTCTTGGATCCTTTTAACTTCTCATAGTATAGTTCCCCTGCACAGCCTAATCCATATAATCTCCCTTTTGCATCCCAACCTCAAGCAGCCTCAAAAAATAACATGTCATCATTGACAGCTTGGTTGCTATCTGTTTGGGTATAATTATTAGCAGCCCAATAAAGGCATGAAAGTCCCTAAAGCCTGGGACAGGTGGCATCAGTGGGTCCCACCTGGGAGTTGACCTAATCTCAGAAGCTTGGGAATCCTCTACAAGGCTGAAATAATCGTTCTTTCGAAAAGCAACATAGTCCTTGATCCCAAGGAGGCCCATCCAATCAATGTTTCTACGTGCGGGAATCCCCAACACTATAAATACCCACGGTCTCATCAATGAACGGGTATTCAATTCTCACCTAACTAACTAGAAGCATCTCTCTAGACTTTCTCTCTCTACCTCAATCACATATGACTTGAGGCGTCGGAGGGCGATCCGGAAACACCAGGGGTAGTCTAACCTTGTTTTGCGGGATTAAAGGCATGAAAGCCCCTAAGCACAGGACGGAGGTGGCAACAGTGGGTCCCACCCGGGAGTTGACCTAATCTCAGAAGCTTGGGAATCCTCTACAAGGCTGAAATAATCGTTGCCTGAAAAGGCAACATAACCCTTGATCCCAAGGAGGCCCATCCAATCAATGTTTCCATGCGGGAATCCCCAACACTATAAATACCCACGATCTCATCAATGAACGAGTATTCAATTCTCACATAACTAAGCTAGAGCATCTCTCTCTAGGCTTTCTCTCTCTACCTCAATCACATCTGACTTGAGCGTCGGAGGGGCGATCCCGAAAACACCCCCGGGGTAGTCTAACCTTGTTTTGCAGGATTCTGGCGTACGGACATCGGAGCTCAGGCGAACGCTTTTGGGGCCCACATCACTCCTCACCACTTATTACCTCAAATCATAATCCTTAATTTCTTAACATAAACAGTTTGGCGCCGTCTGTGGGGACGTCACAATCAAAGTCACTTCGCCACCACTCAGTAAGATACACTTCGTTGTTATTCAGCAATGGCCCCAGCTAGGAGTACTCGCACCAGACAGCCTTCAGCACAAGCTCAGAGATCCGAGCGAGCACCATCGCCCTCTCATCCTCGGAAATCTGAGCGGGCACCTACGCCTCCCCATCGGACTCCTACAGTCCAGATTATCGATCCCAACGAAGAACATTCCAATGGAGATCGACCTACCCCCTCGCAATAGCTACAACGGGTCGACCCTCAACCCTTGCTAGCCGCAGACATTACCCTGATAGCCGCTCAGCTTCAGCAAACCTTGCAACGCAGCATAATGGACATGCTTACCACCCTCCAACAAGGGCGTGCCGTGCCCAACCCTAGGGATCACGCCTTGGTACCCTCCCAAAGGAAGGAGCACATCCCCCGCTCTATCCATGGTCAGCCTAGCCGGTAAAGATTCGAAGCAAGGGAGCCTAGCCATCACAACAGGCAAAGATCCAAACAGGGAGAAGGCGAGTGTAATCCGACTAAGGGAGGGTCCGCTCGTCGTGGGGAAGAGACCCACGTCTCCAAGTCTCCTAGGGGCAATGTCGGACGCCAGCCGGAGGACGCCCGGCACTTCCTCAACCAGAAGCGCCTCATCCAAGGGTATGATACTAGGCATATCCTAAACAAGAAGGTCGCCCAGCGAGAGGGCCATGGAGACTCAGCCCAGTCTAGGCCCCCTCGGATTAACAGCGGAGCATTAAAATTTATGGTACCATTCAGCCAGGAGATCCTGGAGGCACCTAGTCCGGGAAAACCCAAAACACCAACTATTGAACCATTTCGGGCCTAACCGACCCAGATGATCACATGGCTACTTACAAAGCTCAAATGAGTGCTGAAACCAGCTGCGAAGCTACCTGGTGCCGTTTTTTCCCAACAACGCTCAAAGGACTGGCCCTGAACTGGTTCCAGGAGCTCCCCGCTGGAGTCATAACCGATTTCTCAGTACTAGAAGACCTATTCGTCCATCAGTTCGTTGCTGGAAAAAGGCAGAAGAAAACAAGCCTTCATCTGATGGGGGTCAGGCAGGAGAAGAATGAGAGCCTGGCCGATTACATCAAAAGATTCAACGAAGAGTCCTTAAAAATCTCAGATCTACAGGATGCGGTGGCATTCGCCGCCCTAATGTCTGGACTCCAACCCGGTCGGCTGAGATGGTCCTTGGCAAAAAACGAAGTAAAAACCTTTTCTAAGGCAATGACTCGGGCTTAGAGATTCATCCAAGCGACAGACATATGCTGCCACTCAGACGATGGAAGTAAGAAAAGGAAGGATGAAGGGAGTCACAAGGACCCGGCCAAAAACAAAGAAAAGACGGGAGGTCGGTCGAGCAGTTTAATGACCAAGGCAACGACCCCCGATTCGCGAAAGCGGGAGGGAGATTTACTTGGACATCAAAGACAAGTCCATGCTTCCCCGCCCACCTCCCATCAGAACGTCCTTCGCTCAGAGAGATAAAAGCCAATGGTGTGAGTACCACAAAGAATGTGGGCACACCACCAAAGACTGCAGATAACTCAAAAAGTCCCTTGATAATCTGGCAGACCAAGGCAAGCTGAACCGCTACCTCAAACACACTAGCGAGGAGAAAGGCAAGCAAAAGGTAGGTCAGTCGAATAGCGGGGACACCGAAGGATTCATCGGGGTTATTGTCGGGGGCTTTGCATCAGGAGGCCTAACCGACCGATCCCGCAAAGCCCACTTACAGAGTCTCAAGCACCAAGTGCTTGACGTCCAACACCCCCGACCAGACTGCCCCGTCATGACCTTTGGGGAATCCAGTCGGACTCCTCACACACCCCATGACGACCCCCTAGTCGTTGAGCTTGAGGTGGCTAACGCGAGAGTCAAAAGAGTGTTGGTAGACAGTGGCTCATCCGCGGACATCATCACACTGGAGTGTCTCAAGAAGTTGAAGTACAACGAAAGGGATGTCACTCCCCTCAATCAGCCACTCATAGGCTTCGGGGGAAACTCAGTACATCCCATCGGATCCATAAAACTACCCACTCGGATGGGGGAGAAAGGCAGAGGAAGAAGCCTACTGATTGACTTCCTAGTGGTGGACATCCCTCTACCATACAATATCATAATAAGAAGACCAACTCTGAACAAGGTCAAGGCGGCAATCTCTATTTATCAACTCCTCATGCAATTCGAAACCGACGAAGGTAAAGTTGGAAAAATCCAAGGTGATCAGCAAGCGGCAAGAGAATGTTACGTTAACAGCTTGAAGAGCAAGGTCGACGTCCAAGAGGACTCGAAAAAGAGAAAACGAGAAGGGAATCAGCCCTCAAGTGGGCTCGGGGTTTACATCGCTGAAAACCCCAAGCAGTACGAGCTCCCTCGGCCAGCCGAGGATGATGAAGAGGTCATTATTAATGAGAAACTTGGTCGGACCTTGCGAGTAGGCAAAGCCATGGACCCTCTGACAAGGAAAGAGATCATTCAGGTACTCACAGAGTACAAGGATGTCTTTGCCTACGAAGCTGCAGACATGCCTGGACTCGACCCTAAAATTATGTGCCACGAACTCAACATCAAAGAGGGGTTCAAGCCAGTCAAGCAAAAGCTAAGGCACCAAGGTCCCGAAAGAAACACCGCAGCAGCAGCAGCTGAAGTTAAAAAATTGCTCGAAGTGGGTTTCATAGAAGAATGTCAATACTCGGAATGGTTGGCAAACGTTGTGCTGGTCAAAAAGTCGACTGGGGCATGGCGTATGTGTGTGGACTTCACAGACCTGAACAAGGCCTGTCCAAAAGATAACCACCCTCTGCCCAAAATCGACAGGCTAGTCGACTCAACGGCGGGTCATGCTCTCCTAAGCTTCACGGATGTAAACGCGGGGTATCACCGGATCCCAATGACCGAGCACGGCCAGAGTTCACACCGCCTTTGTTACAAATCAAGGAGTGTATTCTTTGCAAAATGATGCCATTCGGACTCAAGAATGCGGGGGCTACATGCCGGCGGACAGTTAACAAAATCTTCAACGACCAACTGGGTCGGAACATCGAAGTATACGTTGACGATATGATCGTCAAGAGCAAAGTCCAAGGTGATCACCCCTCAGACTTGAGAGAAACCCTCAGCACATTAAGGCAATTTCGCATGATGTTGAACCCGAAGAAATGCGTCTTCGGAGTGAAGGGAGGGAAGTGCCTTGGATTCTTGGTGGATGAAAGGGGAATCGAGGCAAACCCTGACAAGATCAAAGCGGTGATGGAGATGAAGTCTCCCCGGAACGTAAGAGAGGTACAACGCCTGACCGGTTGCCTGGCTGCCCTCAGACGCTTCCTCTCCAGATCAGCAGATAAAAGCTTGCACTTTTTCAAAGCTTTGAAGAGAAAATAGTTCACCTGGGATGATGAAGCCGAACAGGCTTTCGCCTCCCTCAAAACGCACATATCAACCCTCCCTAAGTTGATATCCCCCTTGCCGGGGGAAACATTATTTATTTACTTGGCTGTTTCGGAATACGCGCTCAGCGCAGTTCTGATAGCCGATAGGAAAGAGAAGCAACACCCAGTATACTTCATCAGCCACGTTTTTCGAGGGGCAGAAGCTAAGTATACTGAGGTAGAAAACATGGTTTTCGCCCTAGTAATGGCAAGTCGAAAGCTAAAACCCTACTTCCAGGCTCACCCCATCAAGGTCCTTACCGGACAGCCACTCAGAAAGCTTATCGAAAGCCGCAATCACTCCAGTCGGATGACTGATTGGGCTGATCAACTAGCGGACTTCAGATTGGAATACGAGGCAAGGAGGCTATCAAAGCCCAGGCCTTGGCAGATTTCATAACTGAATGCACCACCGGGCCCCGGTCGGTGAAGCGAGATAGCTGGGAACTACGGGTGGGCCGGTTCCTCCACCAAAACGGGGGTGTGGAGCCGGTGCGGTCATCCGACCCCCAGTCGGAGAAAAAATGGAATACGCTATCAAGTTTGAATTTTTGGGGTCGAACAACGAAGCAGAATATGAGGCCCTGATACTCGGACTCCAAATATATGTCTTCGCCGGGGCCACGACAGTCAAAGCCAAATCCGACTCACAACTCATAGTGGGTCAAGTATCCGGTGAATATGAAGCCAAAGAAGATAACATGAGGATGTACTTGGCCAAAACACAAGACTTCATCATGAATCTGGCCGAGTTCAGCATCGCTCACATTCCACGGTCGGAGAATCGGCGGGCGAGCGCTCGCTCGGATGGCCAGTTCAGCCGAGGGATCAGCTCCCCGGACCATCATGTGGGAAATCTTTGCGTCGGCCGGCATCAACGCCTTAGGAGCGATTGGTGCTAAATCGGACATCCACTTGGATGAAAAAAGTGGTCGAATACTTAAGGGATGGATTATTATCCGAAGACCACAAGGAGGCTGAGCGGGTCAAGCATAAAGCCGGATGGTTCATATGGCATGAGAACCAGCTCTACAAAAACTCCTTCACCCACCCTCTACTCAAGTGTGTGACCCCTGAAGAAGGGGACTACATCTTAAGGGAAATACACCAGGGAGCCTGCGGAAGTCATTAAGGGGGGAGAACGATAGCGGAAAAAGCACTCAGAGCAGGTTACTATTGGCCCACTCTGAAGGAAGATGCTCAAGAGCTGGTCAAAAGGTGTCCATCATGTCAGATCCACTCGGACATCCCTAGAGCACCAACCACTCCGCTGACAACCATCCAGGCAGTCCTTCCATTCGACAAATGGGGAATGGACCTCCTCGGACCCTTCTGCCCAGCGCCTAGACAGAGGAACTTCTTAATAGTCGTCATCGACTACTTCACCAAGTGGACAGAAGCTGAACCACTCGCTTCCATAATAGACAGACAAGTCCAGGCCTTCATTTGGAAGAACATCATCACAAGATTTGGGGTGCCAAGGGCTTTGGTGTCCGACAATGGGCGACAATTCAATAGCGGCCCACTCGAGACTACTGCACCCGGTTCGGGATACAAACCATGGTCTCGGCGGTGTCCAGGCCACAAACAAATGGGCAAGCCGAGTCGGCCAATAAAGTGATACTCAAAAGAATCAAAAAATCCCTAGAAGACGCAAAAGGAGCTTGGGTCGATGACCTACACCGGAGTGTTATGGTCGGCTCGGACTACCACCAAAGAGGCAGGGGGCACTCTCCATTCGGTGCAGTATACGGAAGTGAGCTAGGTCCTCCCGTAGAGGTTTGCATCCCCTCACCCCGAATGGCCTTCTATGAATTTGAGAAGAACGAAGAAGAAAAGCCCATCAACTTGGACCTATTGCCCGAAACTAGAGCCAACGCCCTGCTGAAGTCCATTCGGTACAAGCAAAGGGTCACTCGACAATTCAACCGTCGAGTAAAAGCCAGACCAATCCGACTCGGCGACTGGGTAGTTCGGAAAGTGGAAGCTACAGGGCTCTCGCACCTCAAAGGAAAGTTGGGACCTAACTGGGACGACCCGTAAGTGACTGAAGTTGCCAAGCCCGGCACATTCCGATTAGAGTCCCCCGAGGGCATTCCCTTAGCCCGACCCTGGAATTCAGACAACCTCAAAAAATTCTATGTCTAGTATTTGTCACTTGCAATTGGGGGCATATGTAATAGATTAGCAGCAGAATGTAGCGAATCGGCTTATCATGTAAAGAGTCGGACAACCAGACCTAACCGGTCGAAGTAGTCGCGACATTTTTGTAATACAATGAAACTTCATATGTAAAAGGTTAACAGCAGAATGAACGTACCAAATCGGCTTATCACATATTGAGTCGAACTACCAGACCTAACCGATCGGGGTAGTCACAACATTTTTGACTTAGCCGTCGAAATACTCGAGCTCGGCTAATCGTTTTGACTTAGCCGGTCAGCCAGTAATGACTTAGCCAGTCGGAATTCAAAAATGTAACAAAGACATGGCCAGTTAGTCGGACATATAAGATAGTCAGACACTCGAAAAGAAAGAACATTGCAAATAACAAACACAAGTACGAAAAATTTTATCCATTGGAACCAAAAGTTTTCATTTCATTAATTGGAGGATTACAGAGCAAGCCACAAGAACCTTAGTTGACAAAAGAGAAAACGATACTGCTAAGTACAAACTAAGAAGAAGGGGGAGGCGGTACAATCCCGACACCCTGGTCGGCACTAACAGCACCCTCAGGCCCCCCAGAACCTTGGTCGGGCTCACTCGCCCCTTCCGTCTTCTCAGCACTTTACTTGAGGTCAGCAGAATCGTTACCGACCACTTCAGCATCATCATCTTCAGCATCACCTTCGTCCTCTTCATCCAGACCCATTTGGGCTCGGATCTCAGCGGCCTCGGCGTTGTAAGCATCCTGGTACTTGGACCATACCTCATTCCATTCCACAGAAGGATATGACTCAGCCAACACACCCTTCAGACGCTCGAGGGCTTCATCTTCGCCCTTCTTATGAGAACTCTGCCCCATGTCGGCGCAATAGTCCTCACAAGCCTGGGTAGTCTGCCATTCGGCAAACCACTACTCCTCGGACTGGGCGGCCTTTTTCTCAGCATCGACTGCTCTCTGTTCAGCCAACTTCAACTTGCCCGAGCCTCGGCTAGGTCAGGCTCGGCCTTGGCCGGCTTAGCCTCGGCATCTCCCTTAGCGATTAGGGCGGAGTCACGGGCCAGGATAAGGTCAGCTTTCTCCTTCTTCCAGCCCTCCCGCTCGGCCTCGAAGTCCGTCTGGTCTTTCTTTATGGTCCTCTCGGCATCCTCAAGCTGGGATTCAGCAATTCGCTTGGCCTCCTTGGCATTATAAACCTCGGTAAAGTGCTTCTTCGCATTTTCTTTCGGGTGATCCACCTCCTCTTGGAGATCCGGTCGGTTTGCGGTGACACTCGGTCATCGGGATAGAAAAGCTGGCCGAATGGGAAAGCGTGAAGCATCAAATAGTAAAAAAGCTAAGGGTTAAGCACACAAAAAAGGAATCGGCTCACATCGAGCCAAGAGCGGTACAACTCATTGTTCTCGTTCTTTTCGAGGGAAGCAAGATACTCCCGGTCGGCGGTGTACATATCACCTCCAAGTGCCTTCTCGACCCGCTTGTTCTTCTCCGAACGACGGAGTTCGACGAAAGGGACCGAGGGGGAGCTCCTCGTCCACGGGGTAGCATGCTCGGTGCCGGGGAAAAGGGGGTGTACTCTGGGCTGCGCATCGGCTCGAAGTCAGTCGAGTGCAGAGGAATGTCTGAACCCCCACCCCGCTCGGACGAGCCGGTCACGGCGTTTTGGGAGTTCCCCCCCTAAGTGGCTCCAGACGACTCGGCCAACTTGGCCCTTTTGGCCTGCTCACACTCGGCTCTGGCCTTGGCCACAGCCTTCTCCGTCTGAGCCACTTTGTCCGAGGAGTGCTCCTTCCTCTTCGCCTGCTTCGGCTTGGCTGGGTCCTGCAACAAGTTAGCAAAATTATGGCACGACAAAACGCAAATTAAAAGAGGCTCGGGGGTCATGTGAGTCGGCACTACAAACCTTAGGGGGGGCCGATTTCTTCATTGTCTTGTTCGCTAGCTCGGCCACGATCCGGAGCGCCTTGAGAAACGGCAAAGTCAAACGCTCAACCATCTCACTATTCGATTCGGCGATGTAGGTGTTAGAAGGTTCTGCAAGATAAGAGAAAAAGTTAGGAGCAGGACAAAGAGTGGCCACCTCCTAAAACCGAACCCCCTCGGCCAATTACCCCGGGGAAAGGCCGGACTCAATCCCATGGCCGCTAGGAAGTGTTCATTCTTAAACAGGCGGCAACTCGGCAACCAATTGCCGGCCACAAAAGTTTCTCCCCCATTAACTATCTTGGACTCCAGCTGCATGTAATAAGCCGCCACGACCTCTTCATCGTCTAGTTCGGGCACTCGGAAGTTAAGCCCGTGATTCGGCTCTGGTGTCGGCCGGACAGTCGGTATTCCCCAATCTCCGTCATAATAAACGAAGGTAAATTCCCTCCGGAACCCCTTCTGCGAAGTGGGTAAATCCAACACGGTCCGATAACCCTTTCGGGCCTGGAAGCACCACCAACCCGGACCATGGTCCCCGGCCATCATCTCAACCAACTTGTACATATGACGCCATAATTTCACTGTCGGTCTGACTCCGATTATCTCACAGATAACCTGCACTGCAAGGATACCTCCCCAAGAGTTGGGCGAAATCTGGCCCAAGGAAAGACCGTAAGCGTTCAGAAGATCCTTGACGAAGGGGGTCAAGGGAAAACGGAGCCCCATCTCCATCGCCTTGTAGTAGACGGCTATACATCCGGGGGAGGTGTCAGAATCGTGTGGTGTGCCTCCGGTCGGACCAAATGAAAAGGGTCCTTTATTTGAAATCTGGCTCTCACGCCTCGAATATCCTCCTTCATGGCCTTCATCAAGGAGGGCAAGGGGAAGCAAGTGTGGGGACCCCCCTTCGGATCTAAATCCGGAAACTCCAGTTGCCCGGACGTTGACGTCTCGCCTTTCTCCCTCGACATGGCTATCCTGACCACACCATCAGACAAGTATCGGTCTAAATAACTTCTCGACGCAGGATAGGCTAGGGACACCTCCCAAGGATAGGGAACGATGCCCTCGGCCTCCTCTTCCACTTGTGATGGAGAACTCGGGAGAGAGACCGCGTCGGGTATAGCCGAGGGGTCGGAGCAACTTATCAAAGTCGACACCAACGTTATTCCCATCCCCCTCACCTCCTCGGACAGATTAAAAGGAGGTGAGGCTGTGGGGGTGACCGACTTGGACGAACTCCCCATTATTTATAAACAAGGGGGTCGACCGAGATTTATTGAAAGAAAAAGAGTAACTTAAAGAAAAATCAAAAGCGTACCTGGTCGGACGAAGAAGACTTGGAAAAACCGGACTTGAAGATTGGGAGAATTCAGAAATTTGAGAGAGAAGATTTTGAGAAATGAAACAAATGATCCTAAATTCTCTCTTCTCTCCCATACTTATAGGCGCTCCTCGAAGAAAGCGCAGCGCAAACCTCCCCGCGTCTCTCTAATGGGCCCTTCAGGCGGCCCAAATGAACTAGTTTAGCCCAGGAGCCATGGTCCAAAGGAGATGAAGCGTCAGAACCCCTCAAAATTCCCAGTCAGCTCGACCCCAAGGAAGGGTCCCAAAATCCCAGGTATCCAAGATTGCCATGTGGCATCCGCGGTCGGGCGTACCCATTCGGGCCAAACGATCGCTCCCCATCGGCACCCACTCGGCCAACAGGAAGCCAGCCAGGTAAAAATTGCGACCCACTCGGTCAGCATGAGGTCCCCCCTCTGACGAGTAACTCTTACACTTGGCCAAGTATGGCCACGTGATAAGCTGGGACCCACTCGGATTGCTTGGGGCTCATTAGCCCCTCATCCGAGTGGCGTCCAACCCACTCGGTCAGCAGGAGGTCTCTCCTCCTCAGCCGAGTCGCTCTTACACTTGGCCAAATATGGCCAAGTGACAAGCTGGGACCCACTCGGATTGCTTGGGGCTCACTTGCCCCTCATCCGAGTGGCGTCCAACCCACACGGTCAGCAGGAGGACCCTCCTCCTCAGTCGAGTCGCTCTTACACTTGGCCAAATATGGCCAAGTGACAAGCTGGAACCCACTCGGATTGCTTGGGGCTCATTAGCCCCTCATCCGAGTGGCGTCCAACCCATTCGGTCAGCAAGAGGTCCCTCCTCCTCAGTCGAGTCGCTCTTACACTTGGCCAAATATGGCCAAGTGACAAGCTGGGACCCACTCGGATTGCTTGGGGTCCATTAGCCCCTCATCCGAGTGGCGTCCAACCCACTCGGTCAACAGGAGGTCCCTCCTCAGTCGAGTCGCTCTTACACTTGGTCAAATATGACCAAGTGACAAACTGGGACCCACTCGGATGGCTTGGGGCTCATTAGCCCCTCACCCGAGTGGCGCTCGACCCACTCGGTCAGCAGGAGGTCCTTCCTCCTCAGCCGAGTCGCTCTTGCGCTTGGCCAAATATGGCCAAGCGACAAGCTGGGACCCACTCGGACTGCTTGGGGCTCAATAGCCCCTCATCCGAGTGGCGTCCAACCCACTCGGTCAGCAGGAGGTCCCTCCTCCTCAGTCGAGTCGCTCTTACACTTGGCCATATATGGCCAAGTGATAAATTGGGACCCACTCGGATGGCTTGGGGCTCATTAGCCCCTCATCCGAGTGGCACCCGACACACTCGGTCAGCGAAAGGTCCCTCCTCTTCAGCCGAGTCGCTCTTACACTTGGCCAAATATGGCCAAACATCAAGCTGGGACCCGCTCGGATTGCTTGGGGCTCATTGGCCCCTCATCCGAGTGGTGTCCAACCCACTCGGCCAGCACTATGGATCACTCGGCCCATCTACCTTAGACAAGCAAGGGAGTGAGTCGGAATCAGACCATTCATCGTTCCGCCACGGACGGGAGCCACTCACTCGGACCCTCATGGTCCCCCATCCCTGGCGTGGGGCTAATTGTTTGGGCTTAATTATTAGCAGCCCAATAAAGGCATGAAAGCCACTAAAGCCTGGGACAGGTGGCAGCAGTGGATCCCACTCGGGAGTTGACCTAATCTCAGAAGCTTGGGAATCCTCTACAAGGCTGAAATAATCGTTGCCTGAAAAGGCAACATAGCCCTTGATCCCAAGGAGGCCCATCCAGTCAATGTTTCCTGTCTGGGAATCCCCAACACTATAAATACCCACAGTCTCATCAATTAATAGGTATTCAATTCTCACCTAACTAACTAGAGCATCTCTCTCTAGGCTTTCTCTCTCTACCTCAATCACATCTGACTTGAGCGTCGAAGGGGCGATCCCGGAAACACCCCCGGGGTAGTCTAACCTTGTTTTGCTGGATTACGGCGTACGGACATCGGAGCTCAGGCGAACGCTTTTGGGGCCCATATCACTCCTCACCACTTATTACCTCAAATCATAATCCTTAATTTCTTAACAAAAACATTATCCTTGTTGATCATGTTATCTTTCTTGAGTGTCTCAAAATTTTCCAAATATGCATAAACACCAGAATACTATATAAGAGATCAGAGTTCTCAGAATACTAACTAAGAGAATCTGCATATAGCATAAACATCAGCAATATCAATTTTATCAACTTGTTTATGGAAACTGAATAAAAGTTCTCAAATCTTACCCAAACTTTATCAGCTTGTTTATCAACGAGCTTTCCCATTTTCAAACTATAGTGCCCTCTTCGGAACAACTCGGCAGCACCAACCTCTACTTGTGTAAGTGTTTCCTCATTTCCTGTTTCCAATCTGTCTTGCTAGGCTTGAAATTGAGGGTAAGACCAACATATGGAGGCAAGATCAGAAATTTAGGCTTCAACATAGACACTGGAGCCTATCTGCAGAGCCACGACAAGAAATATCAGCGCATAGCCGGGGGTCAGCAGGAGGTCACATATTTTTTTCCTGTCTCGTCTTTGCTCTTCATCCTATATTTTGCTTACCCCCCTTTCTCTCTACTCAACTTTTTTCCATCATTTATAGGCATACCGTTTCTACATACCATCTGCCTGAAGCTCCATGTCATAGATACAAAAGAGAATCTGAAAAAATAAAGTCAACCTTTACAAAGGCTTCTGATTCTAGAACTCTCATATTAGTTACCCCTAAAGTCATAATACTAACTGAGCTACCAACAATTAGGAAGGCCAACCTTTACAAAGGCTTTTGATTCTAGAATTCTCATATTAATCATGACTTTGTAGTTAATCTCCTCAAATGCCCTACACTATTCCCTATTCCATTTCCAGTTTCTAGATATTCGAAAAGAAAAAAGTTCAAATAGAACTTTTAGACATAGATTAAACAAGCAACACATTGAGTTCAGTAGCTAGAGCAACTAGGCTGTGGAAAATTTCTTCTAAAAAAATGAAGCCTTGTATATTATGTAAATTGATTGGCCCTATTGATGAAATATGTTCTCCAAGCATATACACTAAACACTCTAAATTCTGGCACCTGCTCGCTCAAAAGTCAGAAACTAACCAAGACGAAAAATAAATCACGGCTTATCAATAATGTACACATATAACTCGGCATCACAAATAACCAAGGGAAATTCCATTCCAGTGAGATTATACAATTACAACATTCAAACTGATGTAAAATCCAATGAAATTACTCAGCTCCAGTAACACTTCCTCAATAAACACACAGAATTCGATCAAAACCAGCCACTGACTACACTGACTACTAACAGCACAGCGTTGCTCAATCGCATCACCAATCGAATTGGACAAAAATTTCCGACTCAAATTAAACACTAAAATCCTATAAAATTACTCCACTCCAGTAACACTTGCGCAAAAAACACAAAAAAATCGAATAGGGTTGTTCATAATGATCCGATCCGATCCGCGATCCGATCCGAAAAATCGGATATCCGATCCGATTTTTTAAGTTTCGTATATTTCGGATCGGATACGGATCAAGATTTTTTAGTTTTCGGATATCCGAAATATCTAATTCTTCATTAAATTATAAAATCTCATTTAAAAAAATGGAAACCCTAACTAGTAACTCCTACTGCTTAAACTGACTGACTCTCTCCTCTTCCCACTCCACTCGTCGCTGACCAGCAAGTAGCAACCACCGTCATTGTTGTTCCTCGTCGCTGCTATAGAAGTCACCGGCGGCGGCCGCGACCAAGACAAGATCAAAGGCCTGAGTTCCTCGTCAATGATATTCCTCTCGTGCTGCCCTGCTGCTGTCGCTCGAACCCTCTTCCCGCTGTCCATGACTCGGGCTGGGTTACCGTCGGAACCGCCGAACTGGTAGTTACTCCATTGGTCTCTTCCTCTCCCTCTCTCTCCTCCTCTCGTGCTGTTGTTCGTCTGCGACCACCGCCTGCGCCGCGTTTTGCTGCTCTTCTAGTCATATTCGCAGTTTGCCCAACTTCGCACCCCTTCCTCTTCTAGCCCAACAACCAGTGGTGCCGCTCCGACGGGAAACCCACCTGGCCACCGGTCTCGCGACTATTCAGTAACTTTGTTGAGAAGATTTGCAAGTTTAAACATGTAAGTAATGAAAAATTGGCTACAAAGTACAACTACAAACTAGGTAACAGAAAAGGGGACCGGATATCCAATTATCAGATCCGAATTTTCGGATATTCGAAATATTTCGAATCGGATTCGGATCGCATTTCCTCCTATCCGAAATTTCAGATCGGATCGGATATCCGAAATGAACAACCCTACACCGACTACAATGAATACTAACAACACAACATTGTTCACTCGCACCTAAAATCCAATCAAATAACTTGCGACGAAATTGAAGCAGAAATCACAGTCATAGAATTTTGAATTAGATATAAAAAAAACACATATCAAAGTGAATCATAAATCACAGAAAAAAAAATTAGCATATGAAGAAATTAGGTATTTACCTTTAAGAAACTTGCGAAGAAATTGCAGACCTAGATGTACAAGTTTGGAGAATAATTGTGTTAACCTAATTAGGTTAACCCTGACATTATATATATATATATATATATATATATATATAGGGTTACAATACAGACCTAATACGATTAGAATTCCTTTACTATCTGGTGTACATACAATATTACACTAATACGATTAGAATTCCAATCTATCTGGTGTACATATAATATTACACTAATACACCCCCTCAATCTTTACGGGGTGAAACAACGGATAGATTGGAACGATGTTTAATAAACAAATCAGTAGATAGGCCTTTAGTAAAAATATCAGCAACCTGCAACTGAGTAGGAACATGACGAACCATTAGACCTCCTTTGGCAACCATTTCAAGAACAAAATGGTAATCAACATCAATATGTTTGCTTCGATCATGATGAATTGGATTAGCAGTGAGATAAGTAGCAGAAATATTATCACAATACAATATCACAGGTCGTCGAAGAAAATAACCAAGATCAGCAAGAAGTTGCCAGAGCCAAATAGATTCGGCAGCAGTGTACGCAACTGCACGATATTCAGCTTCAGTGGAGGATTTAGAAATAGTAGGTTGCTTTTTCAAGCGCCAGAAAATCAAGTTCTTACCAAGAAAAATAGCATAACCAAAAGTAGAACGACGAGTATCAGGACAACCGCCCAATCTGCATCAGAGTATGCAATAACAACAGTAGGAGAATTGGTGCTATGTAAGAAAAGACCAAACTCCAAAGTACCCTGCAAATATCTAATAATTCTTTTCAGAGCATGAAGATGAGTAATACGAGGAGCATGCATAAACTGAGACACCATATTAACAGCATAAGCAATATCTGGACGAGTCATAGTTAAGTATTGCAAAGCACCAACCATACTACGATAGTCTATGGGATCAGCAAGAAGTTCTCTATCACGAAGAGACAATGTAACTCTAGAGACAACAGGCGTGCGAACTGGTTTAACAGTATGGAGATGAAATTTACGGAGTAAATAAGAAACAGACTTATTATGAGACAAAAATAAACCAGATGGAGTACGCACAACCTGAACTCCTAAGAAATAATGAAGATCCCTTAAACTGAGAAGAAAGAACATAGATGAATTTGTGGACAAGAGCAGAGCTACTACCAGTAAGAACAATGTCATCAACATATAAGAGGAGTATAAGAAGATGACCATGAAATTTGAGAGTGAACATGGATGTGTCACAACCTCTGCACTTGAAACCAATAGATAATAAGAAGTTGCTGAACCGAGATAACCAAGCTCGAGGAGCTTGTTTCAAACTATAAATGGACTTACGAAGATGACAAATATGCGTGGGTTTAGAGGGGTGAACAAAACCTGGAGGTTGACGCATATAAACCTCTTCATGAAGAAAACCATGAAGAAAAGCATTTTTTACATCTAATTGACGAATAGGCCATTTAAGAGAAACAACAATAGTAAGAACTAAGCGAACAGTAGTAGGCTTAATAACAGGACTAAAGGTTTCAAAGTAATCAATACTTGCCTGCTAGTGATTTCCAAAAACAACAAGTCTGGCTTTGAACCGCTCCACAGAACCATCAGATCGAATTGTATTTAATCCGATAAACCCACTTACAACCAAGTAAATTCTTATCATAGTTGCGAAGTACCAACTCCCATGTGTCATTTTTAATCAAAGCCTTATACTCATCAAGCATAGCTTGATACCAACGTGAATCTTTAGAAGCTTGCTTAAAATTAGTTGGTTCGAACTCAATAACATATGTTTTTAAGTTCATTAGAGTACGTGGTTTTGAAACACCATCTTTTAACCGAGTGACTATAGCATGATTATTTAAGACAACTGGGGAAGATGAGGACACTAGGACCGAGGAAGACACAATAGGAAGAGAGGAATTGGTGGGGGAGGACACAACAAGAGGACTCGTGGTGGAGAGAGGTGCACAAGAGGGCACGCAAGGAGTGGGGGAAGCAACACACTCAGACGAGGAGTGTGACCCAGCAGACGCACCATGTCCAGCCAGAGTAGGCCCAGCAGTGGGCTCGGACAGCCCAGCACACGTGGCAGACGACCCAAGAAGGGGATGATGGGTACCAGCGGGCGCTGGAGGCCCATCGCTCCAATCAGCAGACACGTGAGAGGGGAGAGAGGAGCCAGCGGACGCTGGACTGCCATTGGGCTAAGCAGGAAGGCCCGATGAAGGAAGGGGGGAGCCAGAGATCGCTGGTGGGCCATTGGGCGAAGCAGCAACGCTGCTTGGCCGGGGGTCAAGAAAGGCCACGGTTGACCCGTGGCATGATGGACAAAGCCACGGGCAGCCTGGGACGGGGAAGATTGAGCCATGATCGGGGACGGGGCTCAAGGCAACTGACTTGAAGGGAGGGGGAGATGCACACAAGACAGTGGTAGGACTCCAATCAACAATCAAGACAGAGGGAGACGTATAAGGCATAGAAGACTGAGAACCAACAAGACTCTGATAGGGGAATTTATGTTCATGAAAAAGGACATGACGGCTGATATAGACTTTGTTGGTGACAGGATCAAGACATCGATAACCTTTATAATCCACGGCATAGCCAATAAAAACACATTGCTTTGACTTAGGTTGCAGTTTGTTGATTTTGGAATCCATAAGCAAAGGAAAACACGCACAACCAAATGTTTTCAAAAAATGATATGAAGGAGGACGATGAAAAAAAATTTCAAAAGGGGAGACACCCCCTAGAACCGAGCTAGGTAACCGATTGATAGTATAAGTGGGCGGTGTACGAAGCATCAACCCAAAATTCAGCGGGAAAAAACGAGAATGAATAAGCATTGTACGAGCCATTTCAACAATATGACGATGTTTTGCGTTCCGCAAGACCATTCTGAGCTTGAGTATGGGGACATGACTTTTGAAAAACAATACCAGAATCTCAAAAATGCTGAAGAAGAGAGGAATTATCAAATTCCCTACCTCCATTACTTTGGAAAATTTTGATTTTATAGATAAATAAATTTTCCACCATCTTTTGAAACACAGGGAATTGAGAATGAGCATCCGATTTGTGACGTAAAGGATAAATCCATGAATATCGCGAGAAATCATCAACAAAAACAACATAATATTTATAAAATTGATTCGACAAAACAGGAGATTGCCAAAGATCACTGTGAATTTTATATAAAGGATAAGGAGAACAATGTTCAACTGGTTCAAAAGGTAATCGATGTATTTTTCCTAACTTACAACCAACGCAATCATCATGAAATTTTGAAGTACATGAGATAGACTTATTTGAACATAAAGATCCTAAAACTCTAGATGAAGTATGACCAAGGCGAGCATGCCAAACATCTCCAGACTCCTTAGTGGCTAGCAAAGCATGAACAGAAGACTCATTTGTGACAATAGTGGGTTGAATTGGATAGACACCTTGCTTACTGAATCCCCGAAGCATAACCTCCCCCGTTGTCTTGTCCTTAACAGAAATAAAGTTTTTATCAAAACACACAACACAATTATTTTCTTGACCCAACTTGTTTACTGATAATAAATTATGTTTCAAGTTAGGCACATGACAAACAGAAGACAAAGTAAGAGGACGACTAGAAGTTTGTAATGTCAATTTTCCAACATTTTTAATTGAGAGAGAGGTACCATTTCCAACTACAACAGAACTTGACCCAGTGTAAGGAAGAATAGCATAAAGCTTACCATCCTGAGGAGTCATGTGAGATGCAGCTCCCGAATCCGGGTACCAAACTGAGTCATTTGCTTCACCACCAATAGACAGTGCAGCTAAGGCTCGAGTGACACTATCCGAGGAAGAAGGAACAAAACTAGAATTGAATCGTTGAGGACAATAAGCAGTCTGATGACCTGGAAACCAACAAAGACCACAAGTATCGGAAGTAGGGGTAGAGCTTAAATTGCCACTTGGCGAAGTATTCCCTGCTGAGGACAGACCATTAGTAATAGAATCAATGCAAGGCATACTAGAAAATGACAAGTTAGAATATTTACTCATACCATTCTGAAGTCCCCAATTAGCATTGGTATTGTTGTTACCGGAGTCATGAGCATTATACTGACCACCATTACCACGATTGTTATTATTGCGACCATTATTACCCCCCTTTAGTCTTATTATACTTGCCCTTATTTCGGCCGCCATAATTATTCTTTGCAGAAGAAGAACCAGAACCAGATGACTGAACAGCAACCAAGGCATGATGAGAGGATGAATCAGATCCATCCTTGGAGCTTTTAATGCGTTGTTCATGAAGCATAAGCTTAGGGCGCAAGTCATCAAAACTGAGGGGATAAGGATAATGAAGTAAAGTGGTAACAATGTGATCATACTCAGAATCACGATCCAAACCAAACAGAGTGAACTGAACCAAATCTGAATTAGACACTGGACACTGAATTGCAACAAGAGAATCAGTAATTACTTTGATCTCACGTAAATAACAATCCATAGACTCAGATTCAGTCTTTTTAATGTGAGACAATTTACCCTTCAATTCCATTGAACGAGCCATACTTGCATGCATAAATCGAGATTGTAACCGATTCCAAATATCCACAGAAGTGTGCAAATCATGAACATCAACAAAAACATCGCGAGAGAAAGTAGCAAAAATCCATGATTTTACTTGTTGATCAACACGAAGATATTCATAGAAGTGCACATTAGGAACGGAATTACCATGATCATCAATTACAGTAGCGGAAGGAATAAAAGCAGAACCATCGATAAAACCAAGCAATTGATGCGAAAGTAACAGGCAAGTAAGTTGCGTTTTCCATAGAAGATAATCCTCAGGAGATGAGAGAGTGATGGTTACCAGATTCGTGAGATTAGGTGCAGACAACTGTGGGAGACTAAAAACTGACGACGACGAGATAGATGGAGATGTCGTGGGGATGCCCATAGTATTGATCTCGCAGCCGGGTGTTGGAAACGGCGGAAAACGAGGCGAAGACCTCGTGGGAGTGCTGTACTGCGGCAAGGTGGACGACACACCAAAAAGGGTGTTGGGCACCGTCGGCTGCGGGGAAGAGAAGCCGGCAACAAAGGCCGTGGAGGACAGCATCTGCGGTTGTGAGAAACCGACAGGCAGGGCCACGGATGGCAGCACACTAGCCGAAGGGTGGCTGGTGCGTGTGGACTGCGACACAGAGGAAGCAGTGGCAGCGGAAGAGGAGGCCGAAGAGGTGTCCATGGTGGTGGTAGAGAAACCGAACATGGAGGTGGAAGAGAGGAGAAAATTTTTAATTTTAACCTAGGCTCTTGATACCATGTACAAGTGTGGAGAATAATTGTGTTAACCTCATTAGGTTAACCCTGGCATTATATATATAGGGTTACAATACAGACCTAATACGATTAGAATTTCTTTCTATCTAGTGTACATACAATATTACACTAATACGATTAGAATTCCTTTCTATCTGGTGTACATACAATATTACACTAATACTAAAGATTCAATGAGCCAAACGATCCAAATATTGCGATTTCGAACCTTTCATGAATTAGTTGGAAATTTCAATGCATCATCGAGTGTTGATTTTGCTTTGATGTGATTTCGAAAAATTCCAATTTGCGTTGAATTGGCGACGATTTCACATCAGTGAATAACAACGAAAATGTTAAGAGTAAATTTGAGCTTCAACAAGGGAGATTAATGGCGACAATTTTGTAAGACATTTCGAAAGTTCTAGAAGTAATTAGGTGTGTTTGAGAAAGAGAGAGAATGAGGTGTGTTAGAGGTGACGATTTTTGAGATCAGTAAAAATGTTAGAGGTGAGTTTCCATACTCAATTAGGAAGAAAGGGTTATAAAAAATAATATTAGTAAAAAAGGGAAATAAAAAAGGTAATAAGTACATAGAATCTGATTAAAAGATTTTAAGACAAAATTGATATTGGTAAAAAAAAAAGAAAAAATTGACAAGAGAGGTCTGAACTTTGGCCGATAATTTTTAAAAGGTACCAACTTTAGATTAACCTGTGTAGGTCCCAACTATAGGGGGTCTTAACTTTGAGCGGACCTTAGTGACTTGATACCTGCTTAATAGGTCAAAAAAAGTTGATATTGCGAAAATATCCATTTAAGCAAACCCAACATGCACCATCTTATATGATCATTGTTGTTTTTATGTATTAGCAAAAAATGCAATCAAAGTGAGGTGTGTGAATAGTGCAAAAGTCAAAGTGTTGCACTTAAAAGTAAACAGAGGAAGTATTATGTTTCATTAATATCTTTGTTATGACACGGAGAGTACAACATACAATAAAAATCCATCTACAAAGTCCAATCTAGATATGTTATGAACTTGTTGCTGAGTCGGGAGCTGTCTTTATTCATTACTATCAGTAGGTAAATCGTACATTCGTACTGCTGCTTTGTTGGTTAATAAAGAAGTGGAACAAGTTAACAAGATTACCATCTAACAAGGATCGAAACAAGAGCCGGAGAGAATCATAGTTGTTATTGTTGTTTACTTGTTTCCAGGGCCTAGGCCTAGGCGGATGTCAGTGGGGTAGTAGGTCACTACAAAATAATGTGTTATTAGAGACGGAGTTTGAGACGGATTTTAATTACGTTTCAAATTTGTGATGAATTTTAGGTAAATTGTCTCAAAATAAGAATTGAGATGGAATTGTATTTTTGGTCTCTAATCTGAGACGAATTATTTTTTTCCCGTTACTAATCTGAGACGGATTTTTTTTCTGTTACTAATTTGAGACGAACTTTTTTCTTCTGTTACTAATTTGAGACGAATTCTTTCATTCCATTACTAATTTGAGACGAATATATGTTGAATCGTCTCAAAATCTATTAACATAATAAAACATTAAAATATAACAAAAATATATATTAAAACCCTTTTTTTTTGGAAAAATTGATAGGAGAGGTCCGAACTTTTAGCCGATAATTTTTTAAAAGGTACCAACTTTAGATTAACTTGTGTAGGTCCCAACATGGGGGTCTTAACTTTGAGTGGGCCTTGTAGGTTTCTAATCTGGTACAGTAGGTTCTCCAGCACGTGACCTCATTAAAGAGGCACGTGAGTTTAACTTTGACCAATTTTTTAAAAAAAATCTCCTCCTCCTCTACCTCTATTGAGTTCCCCTGCAATATTCCGGGTTTTCCCTTCCCTCCGTCTCTGCGTTTTTTTCACTAAAGAGGCACCGATTCTCTCTCCCTCTCTTCCCCTTCTCGATTCTCACTCCTCTCTTCAACTTGCTTTGCTAGTTCTTTGACTAATTTTTACTAGCTCGGTAGGTACATACTCGCAAAATTCCGGGTTTTTCATTCGCAATTTTTTTCGTCCCAACAACCTCTCCATCCCCTCCCAGCCATCCCCTTCTCCTCCCCTGTCACCCCGAAAGCCATGACAAAGTGGCACGTAAACTGGTTTTCTTACGATTTCAGTGGAGGGTACCTTTCTCTCTCCTCCACTCTCTTGTCCACTCTATAATTTCGTATAATTGCTCCTTTTTCCACATCAATTTTTACCCTTTTTTCCCTCGTATTTTCGTTTTTTGCTGAAATTTACTGATTTTTTTCTTTCTATCTTACTGTTTTGAACTTTGATTTGTTGGATAGGAGAATTTGAATGACAATAATGTCCAGAAAATTTCTCAGTATGGATTAGAAGTTTTTAAAATTGGAAAAAAATTCTTATAAGAAAGATGAACCGTGAGGAGTGAATTTTGAGGGGAGTATCAGTTTTTTTGGAGATGAGAATGAAATTAGTTGATGGGTCTGTTAATGGACAATGAACATATTCAATTATGGGAGCTGTCAATTAATAATTGTTTAAGTCTCTCGAGTGTTGACCATAGCTGTTGAAAAAACTCGAAATCCCCATTGTTGCTGCTGCTAAGCTTGTCGTAGCAGACTCGCAGGTTTGTGTCCTTCGCCGGCGGTGGCGTGGGTTGCGTGGGTGAGGGAAGTTGTTTTTAGAAATTTGGGGTGGGGAAGTAGTGGGATGCGACTGCGGAAGAAGAGCAGCGAAGGTGAGGGTGGTGGTTGAAGAAGGAGAGGGCTAAAGGAAGAAGAAGATGGATGAGACTTGAGAGTGTCACGTGGGGTTTTAAGGGACCCACGTTTAATTTTTTTTTTACTTCTACAAATACATAATTAGAGATAATGATGGTTAAAGTTGTGTGTTGGCAAGCGTGAAAGTCAAACTATTGCACTTATTTAGAAGCGGAGGTGAGTATTTAGTAATAAATAAACTAATAAAGTCGTCGATATCACAATGAGCAGGGCATGGTTCAATCGTTGCTGCATGTCTAATGCTAGACGTGGGCCGACTTGGCACAGCTTGACGCGCACAAGTTTGATTCAGATTTCAGGCCAGTGCAGTGTGCAGACAGCTACTTTTGTTATCCGTCTCAACTTGATCCAATGATGAAATATGGTCCAGCCCAAACCCAAATATACATTGCACCAGATCGAACCCAATTTAAGTTATTTATTCTCTACTTATTATTAGCTATCATATTTTTATTTGGAGACAATAATATACATCTTAATTGAACTCGGCGGCGTCATTATTATATTTATGGTAAAATTACAAATGGAAATGCAAAAGACTCTATTTAGAGACCACTTCCGCTACTCACCCCTTCATGATTCTTTCCACTTCAGCCTCTGCGCCATTAGGTATCTTCTGTTTCTTTCTCATCTTTCTTCCCAAATTGGAATTGTTATGCATTATGAATATAATGGAAGGAAAGGCTATATTGATCCAAGTGATGTAAAAATTGGTTCATGCCAGCTAATTGTAAGTGGGCAATTTTTTTTTGCAAAAGCTAACAATGGTATACATTATTACATGCCACTTCCCATATCAACGGTACATAACATAGCAATACTCCCTCCAATGCGTGACATAGAAGGTAGTATTTTTTGCAATAACGGTGAACCTAAACTACCATACGTATTACCTAACAACATAATTTACCTAAGGTAGAGGAGGGAACGGAAGATGAAATATTTATATAACCCCTTTTATACAAGCTGAACATAGGAAACACTGTTAATTTTAGTTGTCACTCGCGGACGTGGCATTCCTTTGGGAGGCCTTGGGGGAACCTCTTGGTATCGGTGCAATAGTTATAAATCATGAAATTCTCCCTTACCCATTTAAGCCTATTGACGCTCAAATCGTCAAGCTTCCTTGTCATCCAGGTAAGTGTTTGAGGACTGCAGGACGTTCTTCCGCCGACTCTAACGCAAGCATCCGCCTTAAAGTTCCGGTACGATGCACGAAATGGAGCTCGACTCCAATCGGTTTTGATCCGGCCTCCTTGAGTCGCCCATTGATCTGCATTCCATATGCTAGAGTAGAGTCTCATTGCATGGGTCTTTGGGAATGGGATGCCTATAGACTCCCTATTCTTGAATTCCCTTATGGGTATCTCATCTATGGCAAATCTACAATAATTGCGCAAATTTAGATATTCATTGAATAAAATAAACATGACGAATAAGTGAACTATGCTACATATATATACTTCCTCTGACCTATGTTTCAAAATACTTGACACGGTTGTCAATGCATATTTTTAACTATTAATATATTTAGTTTCGACAAAAAATATATAAAGTTGATATTTTGAAAGTATACATCGAGACAAATGTAACAAGATCTCACATGACTATATTTTCCTTACATATAGTCAGGGGCGAATCCAGGATTTTAGTCCTGGGGGGGCCAATTGTATACGACCAATACGAGAATTCAAAAAAAAAATTAAAATTCCTTAAAATTACCAATAAAAATTATTTTATTAAAATCACAATCTAACTGTTCTTCTAAATAAACTGAACTGAACTAAAAATAAGTCCTGAGTAATTGATTCTTTCATAAATCACAAACTACAAATTATTGATCAACTAGAGCAATAATACAATGAAAAAAAATCTTAATTTTTACCTAATAAAACATAAATTAATAACAATATAAACGTACAATTGCCAATAATACATACACAAATTTGCAAAAACACAACCAAATATCAATTAACATATAACAAATTAACAATTAACAATAAGAAGAAAATCTTGAAAAACAAAAAAATACCTCGCTCGCAATTTGCAGACTTTTTTGATTTGGCTGTACTGAAGCACTGTAGCAAGTCAAACGGTCAAGCAATTTGGGTCCCCTAGAATAATCTAGATGCCTAGCCTAGTAGCCTTTAATGTAATTGGCAGTAATTGAGTGTGTGTGCCAAGCTTTCTCTAATTCTCTCTCTATCCTTTTTTACTTTATGAACCTGACATATAATATGCAACATCTTTTGGAGATTTTTATATTATTATCTAAGACGACCTTACTCTTTTTCGCTGACAGTTACACTACCGTCTAGGACTCGGTAAATGCAACATTCTTGATTTTTTTTTTCTGAAAAAGCCAATTTTTTTTTAATAATGGTGGGGCCCCGGCCACCCAGGACCCCACGTAGGTCCGCCTCTGCATATAGTCACAAAACACGGTCAAGTTAAATTGTGTATTGTCATATTTCACACGACTTTATTTCTTCTCAAAACCATGTCAAAATAGTAGAGGCTCTCATAGAAGGCTGCATGATTTAGGAAACAAACAAAAGTTTATCTTTATATTGTCAAATCTAGTTGATTGTCATCCATGTGGCGAGTATGTTGGGGCTATGAGGCCATGACCCCTGCAGGTCTCAACAAAGCTTTGAAGAAAATCAATGGTAATACTGATTGTATCTTGTTTTATTGGTAAACTGGCCCCCTCCACAACCATATTTAGAATTCTTTGTTAAACTGGGCCCCCTCCGCAACCAAGTCTGGCTTCATAGTTATATAATATACCCAGTGGCGGAGCCACGGTTAGTCATGGTGGGTCACGTGACCCACCATTATCTGAGAAAAAAAAATGAAGTTATATCTTAAACTTTTTTTTTTTTTGAAAAAAAAAAAAATCCAGAATTTATAGCTTCTGGTATGTTGACCACAAGGAAGGAGAGCAAAATCCAGATTAAATGCCATAATCGATTGACTGGAAGAAGAGGAAATGAGAGAATAGAAAAAAAAGCCATAGTTTTGAAGTTTCAGAACCTAAAACTCAGAAGAGAGAGAGAGAAAGAAGAAAAAAGACAGAGAAGGGTAATAGTTTGGGTCGGGAGTTAAGGAGTGCTGTTTAATTTGGATCTTGGGCTTCTTTGAAATAGGAAACTTGCCCACAATCCGTGTACCAACAACCACAAAGGAAGATGTACAAGTTAGGCAAATTAAAAGGATGGGGATGGGGACTACCACGCGGGTTTAGCTTAGTAATTTCTTGTTCTTTTTTTTTTTCTCTTTCTTTTTACTCTTTTTTTTATTATTATTTTTTTTCGTTTGTATTCTATTTAGTAGTAGGTTTCTTAAAAGTGAATTGTTAATTACTATATCAAATAAGAGTAGAGTTACTTTTTGAAAGTTGACTTTTTTTTGGTGGGCAGACTTTTAATACGTGAGGTTATTGAATGCCGATGTTGGCTTTTACTTTATTTATTTATTTGATAACAAAAAGGGATGAAATATTTGATTCATATAATGTTTAGGATCTTTTTAATCTTTTATGGACTTCCTCCGCTTTTTTTTTTATTCAATTGAAGTATTTAATACGAGAATTTAGAAAAGAAAATAAAAAATGACAAAAAGGACCTAGCTCCTACCTACTAGGAGTAAAAAAAGAGAGAATATATTCGCAAAAAGTCAATGTGCAAGGATTATGCAACTTTTTAAAATGAAAAATATTGCAAGTATAAAAGAAAGAAAGTAATAACTAAAGTAATTTCTTTTTTGGAATAGATTTAAGAAAGGATCTTGTTTCATAATATCTAGTACAAAAATTTAATAGCACTTGAAAAAACGTATTACTTCTTCCGTTCTGTTTTAAATGAAACGTTTGATTTTTCACGCAACCCAACGCGCTTCTTTAATCATTAATATCTTTAGTTGTGCACACGTAAAAAATATAAAAAAGTTATAATTTGATAGTATGCATCGAGACCAATCTAACAAGATTCACTCGACTGCATGTTTTTACTTTATATAATGGCGATAAATTGAGTCAAAATTGATCATGAATAGTGACATTTCACCCAATGTTTCATTTAAAACGAGAACGGAGGAAGTATAAAAATCATGACACTAGCCATTGTGATGCGATCTATCGTCAACTTCTTCGTTCGACTCCGCTACCAATTCTGCGACCGCAATCGAAACCACGTTTTCAAACCATGATAGTGACCCACCATCCGTAAAATCCTGGATCCGCCACTGAATATACCGCAGAAAAATTCTATTTAATCAATCTAGATTGTGTTTTTTTATTTAAAAAAAATCAATTGTATATATATCATATGGCTTTCAATAATGAACTTTATCTTTTCCCTCAGTTTTAAAAAAACTTACATGATTGTTTGTGGATTCCAGAGGATGGAGTAAGTATGGAACTCAACAGTTGGATCAAACCAGAGGTGAAATTGTTGCTCTCTTTCCCCTTTCCCCTTTCCCTTCAGCATATACATTGGTGTGCACGGTGTAAGGTTGACCAGTCAAGTTCCCAAGAAATTCATAATCTATCTCATCATGGGTATCACCCTTCGATGATAGCTGAAAAACCATGGAACCATTTCATGAATGATATAAATGATATAGAAAACTAAAATGTTCTATTATGGAAATATTACGTTCGTTTTTTTACTTGCATCATTTACATGATGCATAAGTTTTAAGGAGAGGAGATCGATAATGAGATATAGAGAGGGGAAAAAAGGGGAACTCATATGATGAAAAAAAAAAGAGAAAAATTATTACTTAAAAAGGAAATGATGCATAAGTAGTTTGTAACTTCCAAAAGTAGGAAATGATACAAGTGAAAAAAAAACGGAGGAAGTATATAATTATATGGTGACAAAAACACATAAAGTGTAATTTCTTACCATGACAATCAGCCAAGTAGTTTTACTCTTTCCAACTTATGGAACTTTTTGAAAATTGTGATTTCTTAAGAAGTGTAAGTTCCTATTTGAGTCAATTCCATCAAATAAAATATGAGAAATGAATTACAAATTTAGGATCGGATGTTATGCCCAAATTAGTACATACACACGTTCGTAGGATGAAACCATAAGACTAATGAACATGGAAGGACTTAGATTATGAACACAAAGGCCAATACCAATGAACATGTACCAACAGAGATGTACGTATGTTCATTTGACTATTGTCCGTATACGTGTGTTCATTTGACTTGTTATTCATGTACATTTAGGCTGTTATCCATGTACGTATGCGCATCACGCTTTACATGCGTAGCACGCATCTAAACTTTGGATGTTATGTGTAGTTATATAATGCCCAACATTTTTGTTTTAGTTTTTTCCGAAAACTTTCTTTGCATTTTCTTTAAAGGTAGCATGGTATCCTCGTATGAGAACTCTGTTGGCATCTCATAGTGAGATGCCATGCCAAAATGGCATATGAGATGCCATGCCAAAATGGCATCTCACAAGGATACTATAAGTTGGAGGTACCAAAGTAAAGTATAAGTTGGTACCATAACTGCAATACTGCAGTGCCGATACAAAGTAACTCTTACTTGTGCCAGAAAGTGTAGAGTGTGGTACTTTGGTACCAATTTGACTGAGATTTGGTATCATCTTATACTTTACTTTTTGCACTTCGAGCTATAAAATTACTTTGTGCCTCTTGAGATGCCATTTTGACATCTCACTATGAGACGCCTATTGAAGCTCTCCCTGTATCGACTATTTTTCCTAAGGTAAGCAATCAACTCAAAATAACTCCCAAAAAAATAATAATATAAATTACTCCCCTTTTTTTTTTATTGTTTTATTTGAAACCTTTTTGTGAGAGAAAATTAGCCAAAGTAGGAAGAACTTTCGGAAATAAAGGGAGTATAATATAAGCAATTCCTTATAAGAAAAAGAGAGTATAATATAAGCAATTGGACAAACAAAGAGGTAAGAAATAGTACATAATAAGCTGTGACAGTTCCAGCAGAGTTCCCAGGTACGAGCTTAATCTGCATATCAATCTTACCAAAGTGATATTCCTTACTAGACTCGAAGCCGGAACCTGAATAATTATCAAGAGTAAGGGTCAGAAGCTGTCCATTGTTAAGAATCTTTCCTCTATCATTTCCCCAAGTTATTTTAAAATCTTGAACAAAGTTTTCCCCATAAACACCCATCAAAAACTGTAACAGTATCATCAAAACGATCATCATTATGGTTGAAGGCAAAGGAGAAGAAGCTATGAATTTTTTGGTGTAAAATTCTTGTATTCTTCTTCTATGAGTCCTTAAATAGCGAAAGTTAAGGCATGTGAGCGTATGGTTGAGAGATAGTATTGGAAAAGGCCCAGAGTGGTATTTATATAGAAGAAGACAGGAGCTTATTTAAGAAAGAGAAAATAAAATTGGATTTCATGGAAGTTTGTGAGTGATATTTAAGAGGGTGAAGCAGTGGGATTTTAGATGTTATTATTTGGTTTTTTCTATTTTTTAAAATATACTTCCTCCGGTCTTTATTAGTTTACCCCTATTCCTTTTAAGGGTGTCCCTTATTAGTTTACCCTTTCTTTTTTTCTTTATTTTGGAATGGGCCACTAACTTTCCATCACACATACATTCAACTTTAAGTATAAATTAATCGGATTTTTCAGCGAGTGACTCGCGAGGTTTTACAATATTCACCTCCTGACTGCCTCGCCAACAATTCACGCAGTGCCTTTAAGGTTTTGAAAAACACCCGACGTGCCCCTGCTTAGTTAAGTTTCCAGTTACAAACTTTTATTCACCATTTACCCCTCCGGTTTTTGAGAATTTAGGATTCAACATTATCAACATTTCCACTCGTATTTCATTTCTCTCTCCACCACAACAAAGCACCACCAACACCCACCACTACCTCCCATTCTTTGCATTGAAGTGTTTGATTCTTAACCCACCTCGTTGAAGTATTGCTATTGCGTTGAAGTGTTTGATTCTTTAACCCACTCCCATTGAAGAAGTGTTTGAATCCTAACCCACCCCCTCCCCATCCCCTCCACCCCGCCCCCACCCTCCCCCCTCCCCTCCACCGGCCCCCCTTCCCTCCCCCGCCCCCCCACCCTCCCCTCCATGCGCAACCCCCTCCTCCGCTCCCATGCCCGCGCCTTCCTCTCCTCCCTCCCCCTCGCTAGCCTAGCCCCCCACCCCCCTCCCGTTCGATTTCGCCTCTCTCACCATTTCGTCTTTCTCACTCCCAGTCGACTTCGGCTTTCGGTTTCTCCGACGGGCGGCTTTGGGTTACGGCATCTCCGACGATGGCTTTGGGTTAAAAGCTTTGGGTTTTAGATCCGGGATTCTTTTCGCATCTACATATCATCTTGCCGCCCTTCTCCGTTCTGCCAGGCGCCACCTTCCTACAAGGCCCCACGCAGGTGTTGTTGTTTTTGTGGTGCGCGGGTGTGAGTACGTCTGGGAGAGAAATCGAGGGAAGGAGGGGAGGGGGCTGAGCCGTGGGAGGGGGAGGGGGAGGGGGAGGGGGCTACGACGGTGGGGAGGGGAGGGCCGGGGCCTGGGCGGCGGGGTGGGGGAGGGGGCTGCGAGGGGTGGGGGAGGCGCTACGAGGGGGTGGGGGCGGGGCTACGGAGGGTGGGGGGTTCTTTGGGGGTGGGAGTGGGTGGTGGGGTGGTGGTAGGGTGGGGTCGGTGGTGGGTTAGGGGTTAGGGAGAGAGATAGGTTAATTAGGGGTTAAAAGTATTAATTAGGTTTCATTAGAGTTAATTAGGATTAATTAGTATTAATTAGGGTAGTTAGGGGTTATTTCGTTGATTTAGCCTTAATGACTAACGGAGTTGACGGCCGTTAGTCATTAAGGGTGATTCGATGATTTTTCAAAACCCAAAGTGCAGGGTGAATTGTTGAAACGCGAGGTACCAGGGTGAATATTATAAAGCTCTGCAGTCCACGGTGAAAAATCCAGTAAATTAATCTTTTCTCTCTCCTTGTATGTCCCACAATACTATTCCTCCTAAAACTGCACGAAAAGAAAGGGCGTAACTAAGAAAAACTAGGAGGAGTATTACACATTTAGAGTCGAAATTCATCAAACATTGATCACAATATTAACGATTAATAAAGTTCTTTTTCAAAATAGCTATTTGTATCTCTTAGCACTGGAGTACTATTTAGCTGAAAATAAATAGAGAAAATAAGACTGGAGAATTATATATTTTACATGTTGTTTTGGGCAAAAAGAAAGCGGTTTTTGCTTCCCTAATCTGGTATGTCATAATTCACATGTCAATTTCTGAAAAAATACAAATGTGAAAAATAACAACTAGCATGATTAGATAATTTCCTAATAACTTCCCAACAAATTAGAACTTTCTTAGTAAGATAATACGTTTATATTATGAACTAAATAAGCACTTATATAGTCAATGATACTAATGGGTTGAACAAACCAAGTAACACAATCAACAACGTTTTGATATCCAAACAAAACCATAGTGTAACAAGAGACAAAACTAACAAAATCATAGTGTAACAAGAGACAAAATTGGGAGAAGATAAAATTGCATGGCAGGGTAAGAGAAAGAGGTGGTAAAGAAGACAAGGGTCGGTCATTTTTTGTCATGTCACAAAGAATATAGGACGAGTAGCAGTTGTCTAACTGGCTGTCTGGCTCCCTCAAAAAAGCCCAAAATCCAAAATGTTCAGTTTGTATAAAGAAATGACATGAAATAATCCTTTTTCACCAAAAAGAAAAATAATGACAATTCATGGAGAATCCACAAGTTTTTTTTTTTTGTTTTTTGAAGGAAATAATCCACAAGTTTCTTAAATAAGGTTGATAAGGATGTGAAAAAATTTACATTAAGTTTCCAAAAGGCAAAAGGGTGAAATTAATTTATAGGGACGTAAAAAAATGACATGAAGTAACTTTCACTTTTTCACCAAGATAATTCATGATCAAAAATTATTTGTGTCATCGGTAAAAAAGATTTGAAAAATGATTTTGAAAAAAATTTCCATACGAAATAACATGTAAAATTATAATGTTGGCATAGACATCAAGGAGGAATTAGTTCCTGGCGTATTGTATTCTTTTAAAATTGCTTTATAAAATCTCATATAAGATCGTCTATTGTAAATGAAGGTAATTTAGGACAAGTGACCCCTAAATTAAAAAGTCACCTTTTAGGAAAAAAGATGAGGTGGATTTTATAATGAAATTATTTTAAGACGATCACACGAAACTCACTATAAACTTTAGTTGATAATAGCTTGTGTCTAATAATTAGACATACAATAAATTATGATAATGACATGCATTCATTTTGCATAATTTTTATAATAAGTGGCTCAATGACTCTCCCAAAAAAAAGAGTTATGTGAATAAACTTTCATAAAATTAATCAAGGTGAGTTAAAAGAAAGAAACTTACTTATAAAGAGTTACTTCCTCTAGTAAGGATGTTGTCTACCTGGGCTTTGGTGTCAAAGGCAAGCACTAACTTACATACTCACACTTAAGGAAGAATAAAATAACTACTGTAAATCGCCCCAAAAACCCAAACAATAGAAAACCCTAAAAGCGCCGCCAGCCGCCCGGGCAGGTCACTCGGTGGCCGCGGGGTTGTCGGTGAGCTTGCAACGATTCCTTTTCTTCATCTTTAGGTTAGTTTTGTCCCCCCGTGTCGAGTCCATCCCCTCCCTTGTTCGTCGTCCCCCGTTCCCCCCCTCTCGTCGTCCCAGTTCCCCCTCCTCGTCTTCCCCTTCCACTAGTTGTTCTTCCCCTCCCACGTTCGTCGACCCTCGTTCCCCCTCCCCGTCTTCCCCTTCCCTAGTTGTTCATCCCCTCCCACCGTTCGTTTTTTCTTTAGTGTCGTGGTTTCCTCGGCGTCGTTTTCTCCCGGTCCCCGGCGTCGCGTTGGTTCGCGAGGTCGGAGTCTCCCACTCCCACTGGTGGTGTCGTGTCTCCCTCCCCTCCCGTGGTGGTGTTGTGTCTCCCCCTCCCCTTGGTTTGTGTCGTGTCTCCCTCCCCCTCCCCCTGGTGGTGTCGTGTCTCCCTTCCCGCCCCCAGGTTTATGTTTGAGTTTTAATTTGTAGTTTAATATGTGGTGTTATGAATCTAGTGATGTTTTTTAGTTTGTTCAATGTATGTTTCTTCCAGATCCAATATCCCTTGCCTTTTTGTGTATGGTTGTGCTTGGGTGTTCGTTAGTAGTGATCGGTGGGCAATGCAAGGTTCTTGTTTTCCTATGACAAAAGAAAGATCTATGAAACACTGGTGAATAAGAGCTGATGATCTGAGTTGGTCGTGGGGTTTATCTTGATTTAAGAATTCGAGTGTTGGTTAAGATGATAGGAGGTTCTCCGATTCGAGATACGTTGTGCGTCGTTCTTAGGTGCGGGATTGTGAGGTTGGATCTTCGGATCCATGAGTGGGGGCGAAGTTCATCAGTCTAACTCGCCCCGATTACTCGTGATGGCTTCGGGTGTCATCGCACCTAAAAATGCATCTTGTGGGAGGCCCTCCAATTTGATTTGGAGAAAGTTTCGACCTCCACATCTTTCGAGTTTCGATCCTAATGAGACTAAGCTTTCAGGTTACCCCTAACGACGGGGTAAGAAGTCACAAGGACGTGATTTCATTGTTAGTTGATTCGGTAGAATTTCGGGATGATGTTTCTCTTCAAGGACCTTGGGATTTAACGTCCAGTAGACATTGGGGTCCACTAGGCGTCGGTGCGGCTGATCTCTCTTTGAAGATCGTCGAGTTTTGTATCCGGCGGGCTCCCTCTCATATCGGGTCTTTTTCATAAAGGCATATAACCCGGCCTCACCCGCCGTCGTTCAAAGACAAAAGCTGCTTTTATTTGTGGACACGTAATAGTTATTTTTCTTCGTAAAGTATATAAGCGAGCTAATAAAGCTCTTATTCTTGTTAGTTTGTTTGTTTGGTTGTATTAGCATTAGGTTTGTACTCGATTTTAATTAATGCAAATTTTCTCGATGTCAAAAAAATTAAGGATGTTGTCTTGTGCTTTGTGCGGTATGGTTCATGCGTATATAAACAAATTTTGTTCATGTAATCGAAATAAGTGATATGTTTAATATTAAAAAAAAGAAGTAATACACAAATTATTAGAATATGCGGTCTAATTTTT
>CANSZD010002554.1:0-110135 GCA_947648045.1 Beta corolliflora
TGATTTAAACTTGATGAAATGAAAAAACCTTTGCCTTGATTAGAGTGTTTGTTGTTTCGTCGTGTTTGCACACTCGAGTCTCGACTTCCCACGACCTTTCATTCTTTGAGTGGTCTTCGGTCCATGTTGAGGGCCTACAGGCGATTCAAGGAACCCTAATGCGTTGGGCCACGTGTTGGGCACGCAACCCGCGTCCTCGTCCAATGGGCCTTGAAATGAGGCCCGTGGGGGCAGTTATTGCGGCCTCGGGATTGCGCCCATGTTTTCTTATAAGTACGGGAGGTTTTTGGCATTCATCACAACCGCAGTTCAAACTTTCTTCTTCCTTCCTTATTTTTCTTACTTTGATCATCTTCATTCTTTCATTTTACATATCTCGAGTGCCCATGTATCAACCATTGATCACTCCCGAGGCCCTTCGGCTACCAAACGTTGTCACCGGCTATGATCGGCTCGAGTGTCGTCCTTACGGCGTCAGGGTGCCGAACCCTCGAGGGTCATTTCGACCCAATGGGACCACCAGGAAGGGTTTTGATCTTTCTTCGCTACCAAGGCCCTGCTACCTATTACCTGCTCTTTGCGATTGTGAAGAAGAAGATCCCCGAGGTTAAACTCGAGGATAAGCCCTCTCTTCCCCTTCACCGTACCACGCCCGGGGTGCGACAGAGCTTCAAGAAGTGGTTGAAGGGGAGGAGCCTTCTCCCGACATCACTCCCGTCCCCTTATTACCGCTTTCGAGGTGGAGTTAGCGAGAGGTTCGACGAGGCCTCCTCGCTCTTTGATGACCTATTCTTGATGAGCGGCTTGCTTGCCCGATGGCCGGGAACTCGAGGCCTCAAAGGCCACTAGTCGAGTATGTAGTTTTTTCTTATTGGTATATTTTTATTACTTGTGTTAGCTTTCCATACTAATTTGTGTTTATCTTCTTCCATGACTCTCGATAAGAGCGTCAGTCTTAGCCAGTCGTCCTCGGGCGTTGTGGCTGCGTATGTCAAGAAGGATCAATTGTCCTTCGACGAGAGGAGTGCCCTCGATAACCTGGATTCGAGATTGCTGAGGGGCCATTAAGAAGGACCAGTTGTCCTTCAACGAGAAGACGGTCGAGCTCGAATAAACCATTAAGGACCTCGCGAACATGGGGACTCGGTCGGCGAGACGGCGTCGGGCGGCGAAGGAGTGCGAAACGAGGCCCCGGCTAAGGCGAGAGGGCCGACAAGAGGGCCGAGGGAGGCCATCTCGAAGGCCACCGCTTGTCGGGAGCTTATCATCAAGAATTAGAAGCTCTCTCGAGGCAGGAAGGGTCTTCCTCGAGGACGGCTCTCTCCGAGCTTCCGAGGTTGGTCATCGCGAGGCCCCGAAGAAGGTTCGGACCGTTCTTGAGAGGTGTCTCCTAATATTCCTTGGAAGGAAGTGGAGGAGGGTGTGGGCTGCGGCTGTCCCAAGTGGAGGTTCGGACTCCTCGAGGGGAGGAGGATTTTGATACCCTAAAGACGAGACCAGGGACTCGGCCCTTGGTAACCTCGAGGGTGACCGCCTCCCCACTTCTTCAGATGATCTCCCTTTTTCTTTTTATGTCTCCTATGAGGGTTAATGTATGTCCCTTATAGTTTTCTTCTAACCTTTAGGTATTTTTCATTTGTAAGCTTGTTGCTTCGATGAGTTGTATTTCCCTTATCAATGAAATAAAGTTTGGATTTCGATACATTGTTGTCTTTACCTTTTTGCCTTTGAAAATCGATGTTACCAACATTTGTAAACTCGATGGGTTCAAAAGCTCAACTCTCATTTCATAAAAATCTTTCTTTGAAAAAACATATTAGGTTATGCCCCTAATTTCGATGGCAAAAACTTAGACATTGAATTTGCGAAGATTGTCGGTGTTCCGGGAGGTCGAGGCGGCTCACGACCTCTGGTCACGAGGCGGTAAGTGCCGGGCGCTTTCTTGGTAACTTTGTAGGGGCCTTCCCGGTTGGGGCTGAAGCTTTCCAAGTCGAGGTTCTACGCTTGTTGCCTCGAATTTCCTTAGGACCTAATCATTGACTTGTAGTGGTCGATGCTTAATGCGTCGGTTAAGAGCGTTGACTCGAGTTTGTGGAGCAAGTCGAGGTTGACTTGTTTTTCTTCCGCATTGCGGCTATGATCGTAGAAGGTAGTCCTCGGTGAGGGATACCGATCTCGATGGGCGATACAACTTTGCTTTCGTACACCGAGTTAAATGATGGTTGTGCTCGGTTTCTCTAACCGTCGTCCTTGTAGACCATAAGATTCCGAGCAAATCATCGATCCATGACCCCTTCGCTCCCCTCGAGCATTGTTTTAAGGATTTTTTAACAAGAATAATACAAACTTTTGCTTGTTCTCCGTAATAATACAAACTTTTGATTATTTTTTAATAATACAAACTTTTGATCAAAATTCCTTCGGTAGGGACAATACCGGTTTTTAACTTGTTGTAGGAGGTAAGCTGGCCGAGGTGGTTCAGGTGGGTGGGGGGTTGGGGGGGGAGGGACAAAGAAGAAAGATCATTTTGTAATTTTTTTTGATTTTTTTACCGGTTATAAGTCAACTTGACCTACTTGGAGGAATTTTGATGTAAAGTTTGTATTATTAAAAAATAATCAAAAGTTTGTATTATTGTGAGAGAACGGGCAAAAGTTTGTATTATTCTTGTTAAAAAATCCTTGTTTTTAATCCTTTTAGCACCACCTTGTTAGCGCGGCTGCTTGTCCATTGGTGCGGGGTCGACTTATAGGCGAGAACACGGTATCGATGCCAAATCAAGAATATTCTCTCGTTGGCCCGTTGTTAAATTATCGCCCATTGTGCGATATAAGAACTCGAGGACCTAAATCTTGTGATTAGATTCCGCCGAGATGAAGCTTTGTTGAACTTGTTTGTCGGTGATGGAGGCTAGTGGCTCGGCCTCGACCCACTTAGTGAAGTAGTCGACGGCGATCAATAGGAACCTTCGTTGTCACGATGGAGGGGGAAAAGGTCCCAAGCGAGATCCATGCCCCACATGTGAAGGCGGCGGAGCTTGAATGGTTGTCAAGGGATGGCGGCTTGATGGGGTAAGTTAACATGCATCGACACTCTTTGCATTTTCGGACTAAGCTCGAAGCATCTTCTTTCGGGGGTGGCCAGTAATACCCATTTGGAAGGGCTTTCGCAGCGATGGTTCTCGCACCCTCATGACTACCGCACACTCCCGATGTATTTCTCGAAGCACATAGTTCCCCTCTTTGGGAGTCGGACATCGCATGAGAGGATGGGTGAAAGATTTCTTGTAGAGTTGGTCATGGTGATAGATGAACCATCGAGCTTGCTTCCTTACTTTCTCGGCCTCTAGCTCATCATGAGGTAAGACGTCATCTCTTATGTACGACACTTATCTTGTCCATCTAGGTGGGACTCTGTCGAGAGTCGTTATCCCCCTATTGATGCTTGGTGCCTTGAGAACTTCCCAAATTATGGGCCCGGGGGACAAGTCCTCAGCGGAGCGCCCAGACCTCGATGGTGCGTCCGCTTGGATCTACGATCGAGAGATATGGGTGATGGTGAAGTGAGCTAGTTACGTTGACTCTTCCTTTGTCTTCTTTAGGTACATCTTCATCTTGTCTTCTTTGGCTTGAATTCCCCGTCACATGTCCTCTGATAGGGGGAATCCGAATGAGCCTTGATTTTTCGGGTCCCTGCGGTCTTACACAATTGCGAGCCGAGTAAAAGAGCCTCATATTCGGCTTCATTGTTCGAGGCATTGAAGTCGAACTTAATGGCGTACTCGGTTTGTTCTTGGGGATCGAGGACTAGTAATCCGGCGCCTGGCCCGGCTTTCGATGATGACCCATCGATAAATAATTCCCAGGAGCCCTCTTCGGTGGGCTCCCGGTCTCGAAGTGCATTCAGCAATGAAGTACGCCAAAGCTTGAGCTTTGCGGCTCGACGGGGCTCAAATTTTATCCCATAGTCGATAGGTTGGTTAGCCCAATCTGTCACCCTGCTTGATTGGTTCTTCCCCTTGATGACCTTTCGTAGGGGTTAGCTAGTCGTACTACGATGGGGTGTGCCTAAAAGTATGGCTTGAGCTTTTGCATAGCGATAACTAATGCAAAAATCATTTTCTCTATGGGGGATATTTTGCTTCGCGCCTCGACAAGCGTGGCTTATGAAGTAGGCGGGTGTTGGTTTTTCTCTCGTTCTGCGACGAGGACATGGCGAGGGCATTGTCTTACGCGGCCCAGTAAACAAAGAGTGTCTCTCTGGCGAAAGGTGAGACGAGTTTAGGAGGCGGCCGGATGTTCCTTCGGCCGTGAAAGGCTTCCTCTCCAGGCTTCATCCCGGTCGAATGTCAAGCTGTTCTAGTGTTCTAAAGAAGTATAAGCTTTTGTCGGCAGACCTCGAGAGAAACGCCCTAAGGCGGCCATGGCCACTGGTTTGGTGTTGCACTTCCTTGACTTGTTCGAGAGCTTTTCATGTCAATGATGGCTTAGACTTTCTCTAGGTTGGCTTCTATGCCCGTTTCGTCTACCAAGAAGCCAAGGCATTTCCCTCCATTTACGCCCGAAGACACACTTCTTCGGATTGAGCTTAATGTTGTGGGCGCGTAGGGTGGACAAAGTCTCTCGTAGGTTGAAGATGTGGTCCCGCTCTTGCTTGCCCTTGACGATCATATCGTCGACATATACTTCCACATTTCTTCCAATTTGATGTTCGAACATATTGTTGACAAAGGGTTGATAAGTTGCTCCAGCGTTTTTGAGGCCGAAGGGCATC
The DNA here is from genome assembly GCA_947648045.1 of Beta corolliflora. NCBI lineage: Eukaryota > Viridiplantae > Streptophyta > Magnoliopsida > Caryophyllales > Amaranthaceae > Beta > Beta corolliflora. Next base: position 4,774 of record CANSZD010002554.1, read on the forward strand.
ACCTTGTAATAGTATACTCCTGAGCTGGTAGTGAATGCAGTATGGACTTGGTCCTCCTCATCTATGGGGATTTGGTGATACTCTGCGTTGGTTTCCATAAAGCTAAAGAGGGCATGTCCGGCTGTCGAATCAACCAGTCTATCGACTTTAGGGAGGGGAAAGTCGTCTTTTTGGACGAGGCCTTGTTCGGAGTCATAAAGTCGACACACATCCTCCATGTCCCCAGAGGATTTACGGACCATCACCACATCGGCCGGTTATTCGGTGTCTGGCACTCCTTTATGAAACTTGTTGTTAACAATTTTTTCACTTTTTTGGCGCTTTGCTCCTCTCGACACCCTGATGCCGCAACTTTTGCTTAATTGGTCGATGTCCCTCTTTGATGTTGAGGCGATGCACCATGACTTGCAGGTCGATGCCCGGCATTTCATCGACAGTGTATGCGAACACATCTTGGTATTCTCGAATGACATTGATGATTTGTGATCTAGTATCATAGGGGACCTGCTTGCCAATCCGTATCATTCTTCCCTTTTCTTCGTTGATACAGACTTCTTCATCTCCATCCACTGGTCGAGGCCTCTCGTACCGCTTTGGATTTTCGTTAACATAGAGCCCCATGACGGGAAGAGGTTCTTCAGGCTCAGGTTGCTTTCTCTTTCTCGTTACTTCTTCGTTTTGATTTTTCAAGCAGTTAACATAACATTCTCGAGCGGACTTCTAATCTCCGAATAGTTGGGCGACCTTTCCGTCGTCAGCCTCAAACTATAGTAACAACTGCTAAGTGGAGATGGCAGCTTTAACTTTGTTGAGGGTAGGACTTCCAATGATGACGTTGTAGGGGAGATCGACGTCAACGACAAGGAAATCGACGAGGATGCTCTTTCCTCGGCCTATCTATACCATCCTAGTTGGGAGCCTAACTGACCCCAAGGGGTGGATTGACTTTCCACCGAAACCTACTAGAGGTTGGCTGATGGGCGTGAGGTCGGTCTCTTGGTACTTCAATTTCTTCTGGCAGTCCATTTTTATGATATCCGCGGAGCTCTTGCTGTCGATTAGTACTCGACCCACCCTTAGATTAACTCTCATCATCTCGACAACCAGGGGGTCGTCGTGGGGGGTCTGCATAGGTCGGTGGCTGTCCTTGAAGGTCATTGTGGGGCAAGCTAAGGATCTAGTCATATCTATTGTCCCATGTTTCAGGGTGTAAAGGTGTTTCTTTTGAGAGCGGCTAGTGAGGCTACCCGAAGCGTACCCTCCATCAATGACGTTGACGAAACCTGTCAGTTTCATCGCTCCCGGATTCTTTCTCTCTTGAGGTTCTTTCTTCTTGGCACAGGGGTTTTTTTATACCGATTCAGGTTTCCTTCATCTGCCAGTTTGTCTAGCGCTCGTTTGAGCTCTCGACAATCACGAGTGGTAAGGCCACAATCATGGTGGTATTCACACCAGAGTTTATTGTCCCTTCGATTGACCGATGTCTTGATTGGGGTAGGCTTTGGCAAATTGAACTTTTCCTTGATATCGAGGTATCTTTCCCTTCTGTTGAGGTTATATCGAGGGTCATATCCATTGTCATCCAGCCGTGGTTTCTTATCTCGTTCTCTTGGAGGGATGTCCCATGAGGTGTCCGTGAGAGGATGGTCAGCTTTTCTTTTACTTGGCTCTTCATGGGTTTTTGCAGATGTCGGAAGCTTGTATGACTTTTTGCGCAAGGCTCATTGCTTCGGAGAAAGTGGATGCCTCATTTTCTGCCAGCTTTAACCTGAACTCCTCTAAGGGTATAGCCCTGACATTAGTGCGGTGAATGCCACACTCTCTTGTAGGTCTGGTACCTTCAATGATTCTTCATTGAACCTCTTGATATAGTCTACGAGTTCCTCGTTTCTCTGTTCTCTGATGGACATTAAATGAATGTTGGTCTTCCGATGTCTTTTTCATACTATAAAGTTTTGTTTAAATGCTGCTTCAAGGGAGGCAAAGTCTAAGATACTTCTAGGGGGAAGCTCGGTGAACCAGGTAAAAGCCAGCCCCTTTAGTCTTGCAGGGAAGAACTTACACCATGCAGCTTCACTTCCCGTCTGCACACTCATTTGTACTTTGAAGGTTGCTAGGTGGTCGATGGGATCATTGGTTCCTCCACAATGCTCGATGGTAGGAACCTTAACCTTGTGTGGGTTAGGAGTTCTCATGATTACCCCACTGAAGGGTGTTATGAAACCTAAGTTTCTAAAGTGGGCGTTGGATTGTTCGCTAGGGCCAGAACTGCTGGACTCCTCTTCCTCATGCCTCCTATGGTCTCGTCCCTGATGTCGAGAGTCGTCCAGTCCTCGGCTAGGGTTGGGGATCGTCTCTCCCTCCTGCCTCGAACGTGCCCGGCGCTCGTTAAGGACATCTCGATCGTCTCGAGTGCCATTCCTGAGGGACCGCTCATTGATGACGTGACGAGCCTCCCCCCTTCCGGTGGGAGGTCGATTCGAAATCTGAGGGGATCGAGTCGAGAGTTGTGGAGCTCGAGCTTAGGCCTGAGGAGCTTGTGTGTTGGGGTGTGGGTCGCGCCCATTCTGCCCCATAACTATCAGAGAGGATACGAGGTCCGTTGGATGTGCCTTCCCCTCCGTTACGAAGACCATACACGAGGGCCCCGAGGCTTCGCTCGAGATTATCGTTGAGACTTACGCATTCTTGAAGATCCCTGGCTGAGTAACAGGGTTGGGACTTGGCTGTACGTATCGAGGGGCCTCGACACGAGGTAGTACGATCCTCTCTCGAGGTTGTCCTGGATTGACAGCACTGGCTGCTTCTCGAGGCTCGACTTCCTCGTTGATGTGATGATGTCTTTCTGAGAGTATGGGGCCCTTCGGGGGTCCCCTGCTGTTTAGTCGGCTACCTGGAGAGGAAGGGTTCTCCCTCGAGGTGGCGAGTTTGGGGGATGTTGGCCTCGGCGTGTTCTTCGAGCATTGGTCATGACTTTTAGTTTGGTTATCCCCACAAATGGTGCCAACTTATTTCGGGTGGCTTAGGTGAAATGGGGGGACTAGTCAAAGGTATTAGTCGAAGATTGATGAGGGCGGCCATATGCTCTGCGAATGTCACGACACCTGCAAAAACGAGAGTTAGACTACCCCAGGGGTGTTCCCGGGATCACCCCTCCGACGCTCAAGTTAGTGATGAAACTCAACGGTTGGTATTGAGTAGTTGGTATGGAAATGCTTACCCTCATAAATGGGGAACTGTTCCTTATTTATAGGCGTTGGGATGTGTGAAGGGCGCTTAGGGCTGGACCAAGAGGCGAGTTGGGCGAGCCTTTAGGCTTTTGAGCGTAGCGGGGTAATATCGCAATTTCACCATGACTTGGGGGCCCATAAATATATTGGGCCCAGACAGGATGTTAAGAATCATTAATGCATACTGAATCATTTTCATGAGTTGCTTTCTCTCTTTTCACTACCAGCATTGGGTTTAATTTACGTAGGTTAATTTTTTTTCACAATTGACTACTAATGTACAACTCCTCCATTGAGCTATGAAAACATTTTTTGAAAAAACATAATTGAATTAGTTAGTGTACATGGGTAAGGGGAAAGAGAGAGAATCTCATTTTATAATTGATTTTTTTTCTCCTTATATAAAGAGAAATATAACCATCTAATGTTACAAGGTTCCTCTCCTGATTCCAGATAGGACGAACAAAAAAGAACATATGGAGTATAAACTAAACTAAAAATAACCTAAAATACAAAAAAATTTGATATTAGAAAGTGACTAAGCACATTTTTTTAAAAGAGAAATTTCATTAATTGAAGGCCAAACGGCATCTACAATAGGTATTAAAGAAAAACAAGATACAATCAAACAAGGTTAAATCAAATTCGTCTTCGAAGAAACTACAATGAACCATATCGAACAATACAACATGCCCCCTTGTATTTCTTTGAATTAAGCAGCTATTGATGAGAAAGTCTATCATTGTGACATAGTTTGGGAAGAACATTCTTGATCGAGCTATGTTGACCGCATCCGAGATTCCAATACCTTCATGTTGACTCTCGAATTTCAATGAGTGAGAATAATTTCTCATACCTAAAGACAAAAAACCATACTCACAACTCCCATAGTGGAGAAGGAGATCTCCACAACAGAGACTAAAATCCCCATAACAGGGTTTGAAAAAATCCCATAACGAGAGACTAATTTTTTCAACAAAATAAGAAAATGAACTAAAAATTGAAAATAAAAGAGGAAAAGGGGCTTACCATGGATGAAATCATCTATGGCAGCCCCTAACTGATGAAGAAGGGATAGGGGAGGCTAGGGTTTGAGAGAGAAAAAAGAGAGAGAGAAGGGGAGGCGGCTATAAGTGACTAAGCACATAATGTACTCGAAATACAAGATGACCTAACCAAAAACCCAAGCCGAGTATCGAAATTGACACCCTAGTGAGATTCACCAATCAGACGATCTCTTGAAAACGTAAGAAAGAAAAAAGGGAAAGAAAAGAAACAAAAGAAAAATGAAAATTCTACAATGGTCTTATTTCAAAAAAGACCATGGAAATAGTGGGGCCACAATCAATGTGAGCCACCCACCTCATTTTTCTTTTCCCTTTTCTTTTTTGCTTTGAAATGTTTTTAGAAAATACCAAAATCATTTATTATAATTTCTGAAACTGTTTTAAATAATATTGAAAAAAAATATGAAAAAATTCGGAAAAATCGAAAAGAATTTCGGGCAAAAAAAAAATTCGGGAAATATTTTTTTACCCAGATTTTCTCTCCTCTCCTCTCCTCTACCCCTTCTTCCCTCAAATCATCCATGGATCTTCAATTCTTCTCAAATTTTTAGTAGATTTCTTTCCCTGGATCATTCTCTTTTCATCAAATGGTAAGAATTTATGAAGAAATCATGAATTTGTGATGAAAAGTTGTGAAATCGAAAATGTAATTTTCGATTTTGGGGAAAAAATTTTGGGAAAAATTTTCGTGAAATTTGTTTCACTTTCCTCTCTTTCGTCTTTGTAAATTCATGAAATGATGAACATAAAATTGATGATCCTATGTAGACCATGAACATCCGAAAACCATGGAAAGTAAAGTATGAGTTTTAAAATGAACAAACTTAAATTTTACAAAAACATAATTTGATTGTTGTAATCTGTTGGAAAACCGCCGATTTGGGACCGATTTGTGCGTTTTTGGAGTACTGTTGACCATTTTCGCAGTAGAAGAAGAATTTCAGAGGAGAGAGAAAAAATCGAAAGGTTGAAGATGAGGGTTAAAGAAGATGACTGAACCGATACTTTAGGTAATTACTAAAATGGGTTCAGGTAATTACCAAAACTATGCAGAAACTAAGAGAAGTCCCAAAACCTCCAATTCAAAAGTGTATTGAAGATAAACAATTTAAATCAACAATCCTAAGTACAAATTAATCAATATACTATAAATGAGTTAATCCAAATAAGCCAAATAGAGTTATAAAGTCAGAATATGTAAGAGATAAGAATGTCTTAGTAGGTTTGGTCATGGCCAAAACATGTTTGGTAATTACCTAAAAGCATATGATATTGGGTTAATTTGGGCTTTTAACACAAGGAGGGACAATGGGGGCCTAAAACTAAAGTCAATGGGGTTTGGTGAGGTATTGAGCCTAATGGACCCAGTGGCATGATTGTCCAATCCTCATAGGATTGCTTAGATGAGTAATGGGAATGAATTGTGATTGGATGGGTTTAGTAATACCCAAAACATGTTTGGTAATTACCTATAAACATATGATCTAGGGTTAATTTGGGCTTTTTAGTACAAGGAGGGACAACGGGGGCCCGAAACTGAAGTCAATGGGGTTTGGTGAGGTATTGGGCCTAATGGACTCAGTGGCATGATTGTCCAATCCCCATAGGATTGCTTTGATGAGTAATGATAATGGATTGTGATTGGATAGGTTTGGTAATACCCACAACATGTTTGGTAATTACCTAAAAGCATATGATCTAGGGTTAATTTTATCTATTAGTACAAGGAGGGACAATGGAGGCCCAAAACTCAAGTCAATGGGGTTTGGTGAGGTATTGGTCCTACTGGACCCAGTGGCATGATTGTCCAATCCCCATAGGATTGCTTTGATGAGTAATGATAAATGATTGTCATTGGGAGAACATCCTCCACTTAGTAGTTTGGTAATCTTCATAATATGTTTGGTAATTACCTTAAAGCATATGATTGGGCTTAATTTAGGCTTCTTTGTAAAAGGAGGTACAGTGGGGGTCCAAAACTCAAGTTAATGGGGTTTGGTGATGTATTGGGCCTAATGGACCTAATGACATGATTGTCCAATCCCCATATGATTGCTTTTATGAGTAATGGAAATGGATTGTGATTGGATAGGTTTGTAATGCCCAAAGAATGTTTGGTAATTACCTAAAAGCATATGATATGGGTTAAATTTGGGCATTTTTGAAGAAGGAGAGACAATGGGGGCCCAAAACTCAAGTCAATGGAGTTTGGTGAGGTATTGAGCCTAATGGACTCAGTGGCATGGTTGTCCAACCCCTATAGGATTGATTTTATAAGTAATGGGAATGGATTGTGATTAGATAGGTTTAGTAATACCCAAAACATGTTTGGTAATTACCTAAAAACATATGATCTAGGGTTTATTTGGGCTTTTTAGTACAAGGAGGGACAATGAGGGCCCAAAACTCAAGTCAATGGGGTTTGGTGAGGTATTGGTCCTACTGGACCCAGTGGTATTGTCCAATCCCCATAGGATTGCTTTGTTGAGTAATAATAAATGATTGTCATTGGGAGAACATCCTCCACTTAGTAGTTTGGTAATCTTCAGTTAATGTTTGGTAATTACCATAAAGCATATGATTGGGGTTAATTTAGCCTTATTTGTACAAGGAGGGACAATGGGGGCCCAAAACTGAAGTTAATGGGGTTTGGTGAGGTATTGGGCCTAATGAACCCAGTGGCACGGTTGTCCAATCCCCATAGGATTACTTTGATGAGTAATGATAAATGATTGTCATTGGGAGAACATCCTCCACATAGTAGTTTGGTAATCTTCAGAACAAGTTTGGTAATTACCTTAAAGCATATGATTGGGGTTAATTTAGGCTTCTTTGTACAAGGAGGCACAGTGGGGGCCCAAAACTCAAGTCAATGGGGTTTAGTGAGGTATTGGGCCTAATGGAACCAATGACATGATTGTCCGATCCCCATAGGATTGCTTTTATTAGTAATGGGAATGGATTTTGATTAGATAGGTTTAATAATACTCAAAACATGTTTGGTAATTACCTAAAATCAAATGATCTAGGGTTAATTTGGGCTTTTTAGTGCAAGGAGGGACAATGGGGGCCCAAAAGTAAAGTCAATGGGGTTTGTTGAGGTATTGGTCCTACTGGACCCAGTGGCATGATTGTCCAATCTCCATAGGATTGCTTTGATGTGTAATGATAACTGATTGTCATTGGGAGGTGATCCTGCACATAATAGTTTGGTAATCTTCAGAACATGTTTGGAATTACCTTAAAGCATATGATTGGGGTTAATTTAGGCTTTTTTGTACAAGGAGGCACAATGGGGGCCCAAAACTAAAGTCAATGGGGTTTGGTGAGGTATTGGGCCTAATGGACCCAATGACACGATTGTCCAATCCCCATATGATTGCTTTGATGAGTAATGGGAATGGATTGTGATTGGATAGGTATAGTAATACCCAAAACATGTTTGGTAATTACCTAAAAAGATATGATAGGTGGATAATTTGGGGGCTTTTGTACAAGGAGGGACAATGGGGGCCCAAAACTGAAGTCAATGGGGTTTGGTGAAGTATTGGGCCTAATGGACTCAGTGGCATGGTTGTTCAATCCCCATAGGATTGCTTTTCTGAGTAATGGGAATGGATTGTGACTATATAGGTTTAGTAATACTCAAAACATGTTTGGTAATTACCTAACATCATATGATCTAGGGTTAATTTGGGCTTTTTAGTACAAGGAGGGACAATGGGGGCCCAAAACTCAAGTCAACGGGGTTTGGTGAGGTATTGGGCCTAATGGACTCAGTGGAATGGTTGTCCAATCCCCATAGGATTACTTTAATGAGTAATGAGAATGGATTGTGATTAGATAAGTTTAGTAATACCCAAAACATGTTTGGTAATTACCTAAAAGCATATGATCTAGGGTTAATTTTGGCTTTTTAGTACAAGGAGGGACAATGGGGGCCAAAAACTCAAGTCAATGGGGTTTGGTGAGGTATTGGTCCTACTGGACCCAGTGGCATGATTGTCCAATCCCCATAGGATTGCTTTGATGAGTAATGATAAATGATTGTGATTGGATAAGTTTGGTAATACCCACAACATGTTTGGTAATTACCTTAAAGCATATGATCTAGGGTTAATTTTAGCTTTTTAGTACAAGGAGGGACAATGGGGGCCCAAAACTCAAGTCAATGGGGTTTGGTGAGGTATTGGTCCTACTGGACCAGTGGCATGATTGTCCAATCCCCATAGGATTGCTTTGATGAGTAATGATAATTGATTGTGATTGGATAGGTTTGGTAATACCCACAACATGTTTGGTACATACCTTAAAGCATATGATCTAGGGTTAATTTTGGCTTTTTAGTACAAGGAGGGACAATGGGGGCCCAAAACTCAAGTCAATCGGGTTTGGTGAGGTATTGGTCCTACTGGACCGGTGGGATGATTGTCCAATCCCCATAGGATTGCTTTGATGAGTAATGATAAATGATTGTCATTGGGAGAACATCCTCCACTTAGTAGTTTGGTAATCTTCATAATATGTTTGGTAATTACCTTAAAGCATATGATTGGGCTTAATTTAGGCTTCTTTGTACAAGGAGGTACAGTGGGGGCCCAAAACTCAAGTCAATGGGGTTTGGTGAGGTATTGGGCCTAATGGACCCAATGACATGATTGTCCAATCCCCATATGATTGCTTTTATGAGTAATGGAAATGGATTGTGATTGGATAGGTTTGGTAATGCCCAAAGAATGTTTGGTAATTACCTAAAAGCATATAATATGGGTTGAATTTGGGCATTTTTGAAGAAGGAGAGACAATGGGGGCCCAAAACTCAAGTCAATGGAGTTTGGTGAGGTATTGGGCCAAATGGACTCAGTGGCATGGTTGTTCAATCCCCATAGGATTGATTTTATAAGTAATGGGAATGGATTGTGATTAGATAGGTTAAGTAATACCCAAAACATGTTTGGTAATTACCTAAAAACATATGATCTAGGGTTAATTTGGGCTTTTAAATACAAGGATGGACAATGAGGGCCCAAAACTAAAGTCAATGGGGTTTGGTGAGGTATTGGTCCTTCTGGACCAAGTGGCATTGTCCAATCCCCATAGGATTACATTGATGAGTAATGATAAATGATTGTCATTGGGAGAACATCCTCCACTTAGTAGTTTGGTAATCTTCAGAACATGTTTGGTAATTACCTTAAAGCATATGATTGGGGTTAATTTAGGCTTCTTTGTTCAAGGAGGCACAGTGGGGGCCCAAAACTCAAGTCAATGGGGTTTAGTGAGGTATTGGGCCTAATGGACCCAATGACATGATTGTCCAATCCCCATATGATTGTTTTGATGAGTAATGGGAATGGATTGTGATTGGATAGGTTTAGCAATACTCAAAACATGTTTGGTAATTACCTAAAAGCATATGATATGTGGTGAATTTGGGCTTTTTTTGTACATGGATGGACAATGGGGGCCCAAAAGTCAAGTCAATCGGGTTTGGTGAGGTATTGGGCTAATGGACTCAGTGCCATGGTTGTCCCATCCCCATAGGATTGCTTTTATTAGTAATAGGAATGGATTGTGATTAGATAGGTTTAATAATACTCAAAACATGTTTGGTAATTACCTAAAATCATATGATCTAGGGTTAATTTGGGCTTTTTTGTGCAAGGAGGGACAATGGGGGCCAAAATGTAAAGTCAATGGGGTTTGGTGAGGTATTGGTCCTACTGGACCCAGTGGCATGATTGTCCAATCTCCATAGGATTGCTTTGATGTGTAATGATAACTGATTGTCATTGGGAGATGATCCTCCCCTTAATAGTTTGGTAATCTTCAGAACATGTTTGGAATTACCTTAAAGCATATGATTGGGGTTAATTTAGGCTTTTTTGTACAAGGAGGCACAATGGGGGCCCAAAACTCAAGTCAATGGGGTTTGGTGAGGTTTTGGGCCTAATGGACCCAATGACAAGATTGTCCAATCCCCATATGATTGCTTTGATGAGTAATGGGAATGGATTGTGATTGGATAGGTTTAGTAATACGTAAAAAGATATAATATGTGGAGAATTTGGGCTTTTTTGTACTAGGAGGGACAATGGGGGCCCAAAACTGAAGTCAATGGGGTTTGGTGAGGTATTAGGCCTAATAGACTCAGTGGCATGGTTGTTCAATCCCCATAGGATTGCTTTTCTTAGTAATGGGAAAGGATTGTGATTAGATAGGTTTAGTAATGCCCAAAACATGTTTGGTAATTACCTAACATCTTATGATCTAGGGTTAATTTTGGGCTTTTTAGTACAAGGAGGGACAATTGGGGCCCATAAGTCAAGTCAATGGGGTTTGGTGAGGAATTGGTCCTACTGGACGCAATGACATGATTGTCCAATCCCCATATGATTGCATTGATGAGTAATGGGAATGGATTATGATTAGATAAGTTTAGTAATACCCAAATCATGTTTGGTAATTACCTAGAAGCATATGATATAGGATTGCTTTGATGAGTAATGATAAATGATTGTCATTGGAAGAACATCCTCCACTTAGTAGTTTAGTAATCTTCAGAACATGTTTGTTAATTACCTTTAAGCATATGATTGGGGTTAATTAAGGTTTCTTTGTACAAGGAGGCACAGTGGGGGCCCAAAACTCAAGTCAATGGGGTTTGGTGAGGTATTGGGCCTAATGTACCCAATGACATGATTGTCCAATCCCTATATGATTGCTTTGATGAGTAATGGGAATGGATTGTGATTGGATAGGTTTAGTAATACCCAAAACATGTTTGGTAATTACCTAAAAGCATATGATATGGGGTGAATTTGGGCTTTTTTGTACAAGGAGGGACAATGGGGGCCCAAAACGAAAGTCAATGGGGTTTGGTGAGGTATTGGGCCTAATGGACTCAGTGGCATGGTTGTCCAATCCCCATAGGATTGCTTTTATTAGTAATGGGAATGGATTGTGATTAGATAGGTTTAGTAATACTCAAAACATGTTTGGTAATTACCTAACATCATATGATTTAGGGTTAATTTGGGCTTTTTAGTACATGGAGGGACAACGGGGGCCCAAAAGTCATGTGAATGGGGTTTGGTGAGGTATTGGTCCTACTGGATCCAGTGGCATGATTGTCCAATCCCCATAGAATTGCTTTGATGAGTAATGATAAATGATTGTGATTGGATAGGTTTGGTAATACCCACAACATGTTTGGTAATTACCTTAAAGCATATGATCTAGGGTTAAGTTTGGCTTTTTAGTTCAAGGAGGGACAATGGGGGCCCAAAACTCAAGTCAATGGGGTTTGGTGAGGTATTGGTCCTACTGGACCAGTGGCAAGATTGTCCAATCCCCATAGGACTGCTTTGATGAGTAATGATCAATGATTGTCATTGGGAGAACATCCTCCACTTAGTAGTTCGGTAATCTTCATAATATGTTTGGTAATTACCTTAAAGCATATGATTGGGCTTAATTTAGGCTTCTTTATACAAGGAGGTACAGTGGGGGCCCAAAACTCAAGTCAATGGGGTTTGGTGAGGTATTGGGCCTAATAGACCCAATGACATGATTGTCCAATCCCCATATGATTGCTTTGTTGAGTAATGGGAATGGATTGTGATTGGATAGGTTTAGTAATACCCAAAAGATGTTTGGTAATTACAGAAAAACATATGATCTAGGGTTAATTTGGGCTTTTTAGTACAAGGAGGGACAATGGGGGCCCAAAACTCAAGTCAATGGGGTTTAGTGAGGTATTTGCCCTAATGGACTGAGTGGCATTGTTGTCCAATCCCCATTGGATTGCTTTTATGAGTAATGGGAATGGATAATGATTGGATAGGTTTAGTAATACCCAAAACATGTTTGGTAATTACCTAAAAACATATGATCTAGGGTTAATTTTGGCTTTTTAGTTCAAGGAGGGACAATGGGGGCCCAAAACTCAAGTCAATGGGGTTTGGTGAGGTATTGGTCCCTATTGGACCGGTGCAAGATTGTCCAATCCCCATAGGACTGCTTTGATGAGTAATGATCAATGATTGTCATTGGGAGAACATCCTCCACTTAGTAGTTCGGTAATCTTCATAATATGTTTGGTAATTACCTTAAAGCATATGATTGGGCTTAATTTAGGCTTCTTTGTACAAGGAGGCACAATGGGGGCCCAAAACTCAAGTCAATGGGGTTTGGTGAGGTTTTGGGCCTAATGGACCCAATGACAAGATTGTCCAATCCCCATATGATTGCTTTGATGAGTAATGGGAATGGATTGTGATTGGATAGGTTTAGTAATACCTAAAAATATATGATATGTGGAGAATTTGGGCTTTTTTGTACTAGGAGGGACAATGGGGGCCCAAAACTGAAGTCAATGGGGTTTGGTGAGGTATTAGGCCTAATAGACTCAGTGGCATGGTTGTTCAATCCCCATAGGATTGCTTTTCTTAGTAATGGGAAAGGATTGTGATTAGATAGGTTTAGTAATGCCCAAAACATGTTTGGTAATTACCTAACATCTTATGATCTAGGGTTAATTTTGGGCTTTTTAGTACAAGGAGGGACAATTGGGGCCCATAAGTCAAGTCAATGGGGTTTGGTGAGGAATTGGTCCTACTGGACGCAATGACATGATTGTCCAATCCCCATATGATTGCATTGATGAGTAATGGGAATGGATTATGATTAGATAAGTTTAGTAATACCCAAATCATGTTTGGTAATTACCTAGAAGCATATGATATAGGATTGCTTTGATGAGTAATGATAAATGATTGTCATTGGAAGAACATCCTCCACTTAGTAGTTTAGTAATCTTCAGAACATGTTTGTTAATTACCTTTAAGCATATGATTGGGGTTAATTAAGGTTTCTTTGTACAAGGAGGCACAGTGGGGGCCCAAAACTCAAGTCAATGGGGTTTGGTGAGGTATTGGGCCTAATGTACCCAATGACATGATTGTCCAATCCCTATATGATTGCTTTGATGAGTAATGGGAATGGATTGTGATTGGATAGGTTTAGTAATACCCAAAACATGTTTGGTAATTACCTAAAAGCATATGATATGGGGTGAATTTGGGCTTTTTTGTACAAGGAGGGACAATGGGGGCCCAAAACGAAAGTCAATGGGGTTTGGTGAGGTATTGGGCCTAATGGACTCAGTGGCATGGTTGTCCAATCCCCATAGGATTGCTTTTATTAGTAATGGGAATGGATTGTGATTAGATAGGTTTAGTAATACTCAAAACATGTTTGGTAATTACCTAACATCATATGATTTAGGGTTAATTTGGGCTTTTTAGTACATGGAGGGACAACGAGGGCCCAAAAGTCATGTGAATGGGGTTTGGTGAGGTATTGGTCCTACTGGATCCAGTGGCATGATTGTCCAATCCCCATAGAATTGCTTTGATGAGTAATGATAAATGATTGTGATTGGATAGGTTTGGTAATACCCACAACATGTTTGGTAATTACCTTAAAGCATATGATCTAGGGTTAATTTTGGCTTTTTAGTTCAAGGAGGGACAATGGGGGCCCAAAACTCAAGTCAATGGGGTTTGGTGAGGTATTGGTCCTCTTTGGACCGATGCAAGATTGTCCAATCCCCATAGGACCGCTTTGATGAGTAATGATTAATGATTGTCATTGGGAGAACATCCTCCACTTAGTAGTTCGGTAATCTTCATAATATGTTTGGTAATTACCTTAAAGCATATGATTGGGCTTAATTTAGGCTTCTTTGTACAAGGAGGTACAGTGGGGGCCCAAAACTCAAGTCAATGGGGTTTGGTGAGGTATTGGGCCTAATAGACCCAATGACATGATTGTCCAATCCCCATATGATTGCTTTGTTGAGTAATGGGAATGGATTGTGATTGGATAGGTTTAGTAATACCCAAAAGATGTTTGGTAATTACCTAAAAACATATGATCTAGGGTTAATTTGGGCTTTTTAGTACAAGGAGGGACAATGGGGGCCCAAAACTCAAGTCAATGGGGTTTAGTGAGGTATTTGCCCTAATGGACTGAGTGGCATTGTTGTCCAATCCCCATTGGATTGCTTTTATGAGTAATGGGAATGGATAATGATTGGATAGGTTTAGTAATACCCAAAACATGTTTGGTAATTACCTAAAAACATATGATCTAGGGTTAATTTTGGCTTTTTAGTTCAAGGAGGGACAATGGGGGCCCAAAACTCAAGTCAATGGGGTTTGGTGAGGTATTGGTCCTACTGGACCAGTGGCAAGATTGTCCAATCCCCATAGGACTGCTTTGATGAGTAATGATCAATGATTGTCATTGGGAGAACATCCTCCACTTAGTAGTTCGGTAATCTTCATAATATGTTTGGTAATTACCTTAAAGCATATGATTGGGCTTAATTTAGGCTTCTTTGTACAAGGAGGTACAGTGGGGGCCCAAAACTCAAGTCAATGGGGTTTGGTGAGGTATTGGGCCTAATAGACCCAATGACATGATTGTCCAATCCCCATATGATTGCTTTGTTGAGTAATGGGAATGGATTGTGATTGGATAGGTTTAGTAATACCCAAAAGATGTTTGGTAATTACCTAAAAACATATGATCTAGGGTTAATTTGGGCTTTTTAGTACAAGGAGGGACAATGGGGGCCCAAAACTCAAGTCAATGGGGTTTAGTGAGGTATTTGCCTCTAATGACCGAGTGGCATTGTTGTCCAATCCCCATTGGATTGCTTTTATGAGTAATGGGAATGGATAATGATTGGATAGGTTTAGTAATACCCAAAACATGTTTGGTAATTACCTAAAAACATATGATCTAGGGTTAATTTTGGCTTTTTAGTTCGAGGAGGGACACTGGGGGCCCAAAACTCAAGTCAATGGGGTTTGGTGAGGTATTGGTCCCTCTTGGACCAAATGGCAAGATTGTCCAATCCCCATAGGATCGCTTTGATGAGTAATGATCAATGATTGTCATTGGGGAGAACATCCTCCACTTAGTAGTTCGGTAATCTTCATAATATGTTTGGTAATTACCTTAAAGCATATGATTGTGCTTAATTTAGGCTTCTTTGTACAAGGAGGCACAGTGGGGGCCCAAAACTCAAGTCAATGGGGTTTGGTGAGGTTTTGGGCCTAATGGACCCAATGACAAGATTGTCAATCCCATATGATTGCTTTGATGAGTAATGGGAATGGATTGTGATTGGATAGGTTTAGTAATACCTAAAAAGATATGATATGTGGAGAATTTGGGCTTTTTTGTACTAGGAGGGACAATGGGGGCCCCAACGAAGTCAATGGGGTTTGGTGAGGTATTAGGCCTAATAGACTCAGTGGCATGGTTGTTCAATCCCCATAGGATTGCTTTTCTTAGTAATGGGAAAGGATTGTGATTAGATAGGTTTAGTAATGCCCAAAACATGTTTGGTAATTACCTAACATCTTATGATCTAGGGTTAATTTTGGGCTTTTTAGTACAAGGAGGGACAATTGGGGCCCATAAGTCAAGTCAATGGGGTTTGGTGAGGAATTGGTCCTCTTGGACCTAATGACATGATTGTCCAATCCCCATATGATTGCATTGATGAGTAATGGGAATGGATTATGATTAGATAAGTTTAGTAATACCCAAATCATGTTTGGTAATTACCTAGAAGCATATGATATAGGATTGCTTTGATAAGTAATGATAAATGATTGTCATTGGAAGAACATCCTCCACTTAGTAGTTTAGTTATCTTCAGAACATGTTTGTTAATTGCCTTTAAGCATATGATTGGGGTTAATTATGGTTTCTTTGTACAAGGAGGCACAGTGGGGGCCCAAAACTCAAGTCAATGGGGTTTGGTGAGGTATTGGGCCTAATGTACCCAATGACATGATTGTCCAATCCCTATATGATTGCTTTGATGAGTAATGGGAATGGATTGTGATTGGATAGGTTTAGTAATACCCAAAACATGTTTGGTAATTACCTAAAAGCATATGATATGGGGTGAATTTGGGCTTTTTTGTACAAGGAGGGACAATGGGGGCCCAAAACGAAAGTCAATGGGGTTTGGTGAGGTATTGGGCCTAATGGACTCAGTGGCATGGTTGTCCAATCCCCATAGGATTGCTTTTTTTAGTAATGGGAATGGATTGTGATTAGATAGGTTTAGTAATACTCAAAACATGTTTGGTAATTACCTAACATCATATGATTTAGGGTTAATTTAGGCTTTTTAGTACATGGAGGGACAACGGGGGCCCAAAAGTCATGTGAATGGGGTTTGGTGAGGTATTGGTCCAACTGGACCCAGTGGCATGATTGTCCAATCCCCATAGGATTGCTTTGATGAGTAATGATAAATGATTGTGATTGGATAGGTTTGGTAATACCCACAACATGTTTGGTAATTACCTTAAAGCATATGATCTAGGGTTAATTTTGGCTTTTTAGTTCAAGGAGGGACAATGGGGGCCCAAAACTCAAGTCAATGGGGTTTGGTGAGGTATTGGGCCTAATAGACCCAATGACATGATTGTCCAATCCCCATATGATTGCTTTGTTGAGTAATGGGAATGGATTGTGATTGGATAGGTTTAGTAATACCCAAAAGATGTTTGGTAATTACCTAAAAACATATGATCTAGGGTTAATTTGGGCTTTTTAGTACAAGGAGGGACAATGGGGGCCCAAAACTCAAGTCAATGGGGTTTAGTGAGGTATTTGCCCTAATGGACTGAGTGGCATTGTTGTCCAATCCCCATTGGATTGCTTTTATGAGTAATGGGAATGGATAATGATTGGATAGGTTTAGTAATACCCAAAACATGTTTGGCAATTACCTAAAAGCATATGATCTAGGGTTAATTTGGGCTTTTTAGTACAAGGAGGGACAATGGGGGCCCAAAACTCAAGTCAATGGGGTTTGGTGAGGTATTTGCCCTAATGGACTGAGTGGCATTGTTGTCCAATCCCCATTGGATTGCTTTTATGAGTAATGGGAATGGATTGTGATTGGATAGGTTTAGTAATACCCAAAACATGTTTGGCAATTACCTAAAAGCATATGATCTAGGGTTGATTTGGGCTTTTTAGTACAAGGAGAAACAATGGGGGCCCAAAATTCAAGTCAATGGGGTTTGGTGAGGTATTGGTCCTACTGGACCCAGTGGCATGATTGTCCAATTCCCATAGGATTGCTTTTATGAGTAATGATAAATGATTGTCATTGGGAGAACATCCTCCTGTTAGTGGTTTGGTAATCTTCAGAACATGTTTGGTAATTACCTTAAAGCATTTGATTGGGGTTAATTTAGGCATCTTTGTACAAGGAGGCACAGTGGGGGACCAAAACTCAAGTCAATGGGGTTTGCTGAGGTATTGGGCCTAATGGACCCAATGACATGATTCTCCAATCCCCATATGATTGCTTTGATGAGTAATGGGAATGGATTGTGATTGGATAGGTTAAGTAATACCCAAAACATGGGTAATTACCTAAAATCATATGATATATGGTGAATTTGGGCTTTTTTGTACAAGGAGGGACAATGGGGGCCCAAAACTCAAGTCAATGGGTTTTGGTGAGGTATTGGGCTAATGGACTCAGTGGCATGGTTGTCCAATCCCCATAGGATTGCTTTTGTGAGTAATTGGAATGGATTGTGATTGGATAGGTTTAGTAATACCCAAAACATGTTTGGTAATTACCTAAAAGCATATGATCTAGGGTTGATTTTAGGCTTTTTAGTACAAGGAGAAACAATGGGGGCCCAAAATTCAAGTCAATGGGATTTGGTGAGGTATTGGTCCTACTGGACCCAGTGGCATGATTGTCCAATTCCCATAGGATTGCTTTGATGAGTAATGATAAATGATTGTCATTGGGAGAACATCCTCTAGTTAATAGTTTGGTAATCTTCAGAACATGTTTGGCAATTACCTTAAAGCATATGATTGGGGTTAATTTAGGCTTCTTTGTACAAGGAGGCACAGTGGGGGCCCAAAACTCAAGTCAATGGGGTTTGCTGAGGTATTGGGCCTAATGGGCCCAATGACATGATTCTCCAATCCCCATATGATTGCTTTGATGAGTAATGGGAATGGATTGTGATTAAATAAGTTTAGTAATACCCAAAACATGTTTGGTAATTACCTAAAAGCATATGATCTAGGGTTGATTTGGGCTTTTTAGTACAAGGAGAGACAATGGGGGGCCCAAAATTCAAGTCAATGGGGTTTGGTGAGGTATTGGTCCTACTGGACCCAGTGGCATGATTGTCCAATCCCCATAGGATTGCTTTGATGAGTAATGATAAATGATTGTCATTGGGAGAACATCCTCCACTTAATAGTTTGGTAATCTTCAGAACATGTTTGGTAATTACCTTAAAGCATATGATTGGAGTTAATAAAGGCATCTTTGTACAAGAAGGCATAGTGGGGGCCAAAAACTCAAGTCAATGGGGTTTGGTGAGGTATTGGACCTAATGGACTCAGTGGCATGGTTGTCCAATCCCCATAGGATTGCTTTTATGGGTAATGGGAATGGATAATGATTGGATAGGTTTAGTAATACCCAAAACATGTTTGGTAATTACCTAAAAGCATATGATCTAGGGTTGATTTTAGGCTTTTTAGTACAAGGAGAAACAATGGGGGCCCAAAATTCAAGTCAATGGGGTTTGGTGAGGTATTGGTCCTACTGGACCCAGTGGCATGATTGTCCAATTCCCATAGGATTGCTTTGATGAGTAATGATAAATGATTGTCATTGGGAGAACATCCTCCAGTTAATAGTTTGGTAATCTTCAGAACTTGTTTGGTAATTACCTTAAAGCATATGATTGGGGTTAATTTAGGCTTCTTTGTACAAGGAGGCACAGTGGGGGCCCAAAACTCAAGTCAATGGGGTTTGCTGAGGTATTGGGCCTAATGGGCCCATTGACATGATTCTCCAATCCCCATATGATTGCTTTGATGAGTAATGGGAATGGATTATGATTAAATAAGTTTAGTAATACCCAAAACATGTTTGGTAATTACCTAAAAGCATATGATCTAGGGTTGATTTGGGCTTTTTAGTACAAGGAGGGACAATGGGGGGCCCAAAATTCAAGTCAATGGGGTTTGGTGAGGTATTGGTCCTACTGGACCCAGTGGCATGATTGTCCAATCCCCATAGGATTGCTTTGATGAGTAATGATAAATGATTGTCATTGGGAGAACATCCTCCACTTAATAGTTTGGTAATCTTCAGAACATGTTTGGTAATTACATTAAAGCATATGATTGGAGTTAATAAAGGCATCTTTGTACAAGAAGGCATAGTGGGGGCCCAAAACTCAAGTCAATGGGGTTTGGTGAGGTATTGGACCTAATGGACTTAGTGGCATGGTTGTCCAATCCCCATAGGATTGCTTTTATGAGTAATGGGAATGGATTGTGAATAGATAGATTTAGTAATACTCAAAACATGTTTGGTAATTACCTAACATCATATGATTTAGGGTTAATTTGGGCTTTTTAGTACAAGGAGGGACAATGGGGGCCCAAAAGTCATGTGAATGGGGTTTGGTGTGGTATTAGTCCTACTGGACCTAGTGGCATGATTATCCAATCCCCATAGGATTGCTTTGATGTGTAATGATAAATGATTATCATTGGGAGATGATCCTCCACTTAGTAGTTTGGTAATCTTCAGAACATGTTTGGTAATTACCTTAAAGCATATGAATGGGGTTAATTTAGGCTTCTGTGTACAAGGAGGCACAGTGGGGGCCTAAAACTCAAGTCAATGGGGTTTGCTGAGGTATTGGGCCTAATGGACCCAATGACATGATTGTCCAATCCCCATATGATTGCTTTGATGAGTAATGGGGATGGATTGTGATTGGATAGGTTAAGTAATACCCAAAACATGTTTGGTAATTACCTAAAAGCATATGATATGTGGTGATTTTGGGCTTTTTTGTACAAGGAGGGACAATGGGGGGGCCCAAAATTCAAGTCAATGGGGTTTGGTAAGGTATTGGTCCTACTGGACCCAGTGGCATGATTGTCCAATCCCCATAGGATTGCTTTTATGAGTAATGATAAATGATTGTCATTGGGAGAACATCCTCCACTTAATAGTTTGGTAATCTTCAGAACATGTTTGGTAATTACCTTAAAGCATATGATTGGAGTTAATAAAGGCATCTTTGTACAAGAAGGCATAGTGGGGGCCCAAAACTCAAGTCAATGGGGTTTGGTGAGGTATTGGACCTAATGGACTCAGTGGCATGGTTGTCCAATCCCCATAGGATTGCTTTTATGAGTAATGGGAATGGATTGTGAATAGATAGATTTAGTAATACTCAAAACATGTTTGGTAATTACCTAACATCATATGATTTAGGGTTAATTTGGGCTTTTTAGTACAAGGAGGGACAATGGGGGCCCAAAAGTCATGTGAATGGGGTTTGGTGTGGTATTGGTCCTACTGGACCTAGTGGCATGATTATCCAATCCCCATAGGATTGCTTTGATGTGTAATGATAAATGATTATCATTGGGAGATGATCCTCCACTTAGTAGTTTGGTAATCTTCAGAACATGTTTGGTAATTACCTTAAAGCATATGAATGGGGTTAATTTATGCTTCTTTGTACAAGGAGGCACAGTGGGGGCCTAAAACTCAAGTCAATGGGGTTTGCTGAGGTATTGGGCCTAATGGACCCAATGACATGATTGTCCAATCCCCATATGATTGCTTTGATGAGTAATGGGGATGGATTGTGATTGGATAGGTTAAGTAATACCCAAAACATGTTTGGTAATTACCTAAAAGCATATGATATGTGGTGATTTTGGGCTTTTTTGTACAAGGAGGGACAATGGGGGGGCCCAAAATTCAAGTCAATGGGGTTTGGTAAGGTATTGGTCCTACTGGACCCAGTGGCATGATTGTCCAATCCCCATAGGATTGCTTTTATGAGTAATGATAAATGATTGTCATTGGGAGAACATCCTCCACTTAGTAGTTTGGTAATCTTCAGAACATGTTTGGTAATTACCTTAAAGCATATGATTGGAGTTAATTAAGGCTTCTTTGTACAAGGAGGCATAGTGGGGGCCTAAAACTCAAGTCAATTGGGTTTGGTGAGGTATTGGGCCTAATGGACTCAGTGGCATGGTTGTCCAATCCCCATAGGATTGCTTTTATGGGTAATGGGAATGGATAATGACTGGATAGGTTTAGTAATACCCAAAACATGTTTGGTAATTACCTAAAAGCATTTGATCTTGGGTTGATTTGGGCTTTTTAGTACAAGGAGAAACAATGGGGGCCCAAAATTCAAGTCAATGGGGTTTGGTGAGGTATTGGTCCAACTGGACCCAGTGGCATGATTGTCCAATTCCCATAGGATTGCTTTGATGAGTAATGATAAATGATTGTCATTGGGACAACATCCTCCACTTAGTAGTTTGGTAATCTTCAGAACATGTTTGGTAATTACCTTAAAGCATATGATTGGAGTTAATTAAGGCTTCTTTGTACAAGGAGGCATAGTGGGGGCCCAAAACTCAAGTCAATGAGGTTTGGTGAGGTATTGGGCTAATGGACTCAGTGGCATGGTTGTCCAATCCCCATAGGATTGCTTTTATGAATAATGGGAATGGATTGTGATTAGATAAGTTTAGTAATACCCAAAACATGTTTGGTAATTACCTAAAAGCATATGATCTAGGGTTGATTTGGGCTTTTTAGTACAAGGAGAAACAATGGGGGCCCAAAATTCAAGTCAATGGGGGATTGGTGAGGTGTTGGTCCTACTGGACCCAGTGGGATGATTGTCCAATCCCCATGGGATTGCTTTGATGAGTAATGGGAATGGATTGTGATCAGATAGGTTTAGTAATACCCAAAACATGTTTGGTAATTACCTAAAAGCATATGATATGGGGCGAATTTTGGCTTTTTTGTAAAAGGAGGGACAATGGAGGTCCAAAACTGAAGTCAATGGGGTTTGGTGAGGTATTGGGCCTAATGGACTCAGTGGCATGGTCGTCTAATCCCCATAGGATTGCTTTTATGAGTAATGGGAATGGATTGTGATCAGATAGGTTTAGTAATACTGAAAACATGTTTGGTAATTACCTAACATCATATGATTTAGGGTTAATTTGGGCTTTTTAGTACAAGGAGGGACAATGGGGGCCCAAAAGTCATGTGAATGGCGTTTGGTGTGGTATTGGTCCTACTGGACCCAGTGGCATGATTGTCTAATCCCCATAGGATTGCTTTGATGTGTAATGATAAATGATTGTCAATGGGAGGTGATCCTCCACTTAGTAGTTTAGTAATCTTCAGAACATGTTTGGTAGTTACCTTAACGCATATGATTGGGGTTAATTTAGGCTTCTTTGTACAAGGAGGCACAGTGGGGGCCCAAAACTGAAGTCAATGGGGTTTGGTGAGGTATTGGGCCTAATAGACCCAATGACTTGATTGTCCAATCCCCATATGATTGCTTTGTTGAGTAATGGGAATGGATTGTGATTGGATAGGTTTAGTAATACCCAAAAGGTGATTGGTAATTAGCTAAAAACATATGATCTAAGGTTAATTTGGGCTTTTTAGTACAAGAAGGGACAATGGAGGCCCAAAACTCAAGTCAATGGGGTTTGGTGAGGTATTGCGCCTAATGGAATCAGTGGCATGGTTGTCCAATCCCCATAGGATTGCTTTTATGAGTAATGGGAATGGATAATGATTACATAGGTTTAGTAATACCCAAAACATGTTTGGTAATTACCTAAAAGCATATGATCTAGGGTTGATTTGGGCTTTTTAATACAAGGAGAAACAATGGGGGCCCAAAATTCAAGTCAATGGGGTTTGGTGAGGTATTGGTCCTACTGGACCCAGTGGGATGATTGTCCAATCCCCATAGGATTGCTTTGATGAGTAATGATAAATGATTGTCATTGGGAGAACAACCTCCACTTAGTAGTTTGGTAATCTTCAGAACATGTTTGGTAATTTTCTTAAAGCATATGATTGGGGTTAATTAAGGCTTCTTTGTACAAGGAGGCACAGTGGGGGCCCAAAACTCAAGTCAATGGGGTTTGGTAAGGTATCGGGCCTAATGGACCCAATGACATGATTGTCCTATCCCCATATGATTGCTTTGATGAGTAATGGGAATGGATTATGATTGGATTGGTTTAGTAATACCCAAAACATGTTTGGTAATTACCTAAAACCATATGATATGTGGTGAATTAGGGCTTTTTTGTACAAGAAGGAACAATGGGGGCCCAAAACTCAAGTCAATGGGGTTTGGTGAGGTATTGGGCTAATGGACTCAATGGCATAGTTGACCAATCCCCATAGGATTGCTTTTATTAGTAATGGAAATGGATTGTGATTAGATAGGTTTAGTAATACTCAAAACATGTTTGGTAATTACCTAACATCATATGATTTAGGGTTAATTTGGGATTTTTAGTACAAGGAGGGACAATGGGGGACAAAAGTCATGTGAATGGGGTTAGGTGAGGTATTGGTCCTACTGGACCCAGTGGCATGATTGTCCATTCCCCATAGGATTGCTTTGATGTGTAATGATAAATGATTATCATTAGGAGATGATCCTCCACTTAGTAGTTTGATACTCTTCAGAACATGTTTGGTAATTACCTTAAAGCATGTGATTGGGGTTAATTTAGGCTTCTTTGTACAAGGAGGCACAGTGGGGGCCTAAAACTGAAGTCAATTTGGTTTGGTGAGGTATTAGGCCTAATAGACCCAATGACATGATTGTCCAATCCCCATATGATTGCTTTGTTGAGTAATGGGAATGGATTGTGATTGGATAGGTTGAGTAATACCCAAAAGATGTTTGGTAATTACCTAAAAACATATGATCAAGGGTTAATTTGGGCTTTTTAGTACAAGGCGGGACAATGGGGGACCCAAAACTCAATTCAATGGGGGTTTGGTGAGGTATTGGGCCTAATGGACTCAGTGGCATGGTTGTCCAATCCCCATTGGATTGCTTTTATGAGTAATGGGAATGGATAATGATTGGATAGGTTTAGTAATACCCAAAACCTGTTTGGTAATTACCTAAAAGCATATGATCTAGGGTTGATTTTGGCTTTTTACTATAAGGAGAAATAATGGGGCCCCAAATTCAAGTCAATGGGGTTTGGTGAGGTATTGGTCCTACTGGACTCAGTGGCATGATTGTCCAATTCCCATAGGATGGCTTTGATGAGTAATGATAAATGATTGTCATTGGGAGAACATCCTCCACTTAGTAGTTTGGTAATCTTCAGAACATGTTTGGTAATTACCTTAAAGCATATGATTGGGGTTAATTTAGGCTTCCTTGTACAAGGAGGCACAGTGGGGGCCCAAAACTCAAGTCAATGGGGTTTGGTGAGGTATTGGGCCTAATGGACCCAATGACATGATTGTCCAATCCCCATAGGATTGCTTTGATGAGTAATGATAAATGATTGTCATTGGGAGAACATCCTCCACTTAGTAGTTTGGTAATCTTCAGAACATGTTTGCTAATTACCTTAAAGCATATGATTGGGGTTAATTAAGGCTTCTTTGTTCAAGGAGGCACAGTGGGGGCCCAAAACTCAAGTCAATGGGGATTGGTGAGGTATTGGGCCTAATGAACCCAATGACATGATTGTCCAACCCCATATGATTGCTTTGAAGAGTAATGGGAATGGATTGTGATTGGATAGGTTTAGTAATACCCAAAACATGTTTGGTAATTACCTCAAAGCATATGATATGGGGTGAATTTGGGCTTTTTTATACAAGGAGGGACAATGGAGGCCCAAAACTGAAGTCAATGGGGTTTGGTGATGTATTGGGTCTAATGGACTCAGTGGCATGGTTGTCCAATCCCCATAGGATTGCTTTTATGTGTAATGGGAATGGATTGTGATTAGATACATTTAGTAATACCCAAAACATGTTTGGTAATTACCTAAATTCATAAGATCTAGGGTTAATTTGGGCTTTTTAGTACAAGGAGAGACAATGGGGGCCGAAAATGCAAGTCAATGGGGTTTGGTGAGGTATTGGTCCTACTGGACCCAGTGGCATGATTGTTCAATCCTCATAGGATTGCTTTGATGAGTAATGATAAATGATTGTCATTGAGAGAACATCCTCCACTTAGTAGTTTGGTAATCTTCAGAACATGTTTGGTAATTACCTTAAAGAATATGATTGGGGTTAATTTAGGCTTCTTTGTACAAGGAGGCACAGTGGGGGCCTAAAACTCAAGTCAATGGGGTTTGGTGAGGTATTAGGCGTAATGGACCCAATGACATGATTGTCCAATCCCCATATGATTGCTTTGATGAGTAATGGGAATGCATTGTGATTGGATAGGTTTAGTAATACCCAAAACATGTTTGGTAATTACCTAAAAGCATATGATATGTTGTGAATTTGGGCTTTTTTGTACAAGGAGGGACAATGGGGGCCCAAAACTCAAGTCAATGGGGTTTAGTGAGGTATTGGGCTAATGGACTCAGTGGCATGGTTGTCCAATCCCCATAGGATTGCTTTTATTAGTAATGCGAATGGATTGTGATTACATAGGTTTAGTAATACTCAAAACATGTTTGTTAATTACCTAACATCATATGATTTAGGGTTAATTTGGGCTTTTTAGTACAAGGATGGATAATGGGGGCCCAAAAGTCATGTGAATGGGGTTTGGTGAGGTATTGGTCCTACTGGACCCACTGGCATGATTGTCCAATCCCCATAGGATTGCATTGATGTGTAATGATAAATGATTGTCATTGGGAGATGATCCTCCACTTAGTAGTTTGGTAATCTTCAGAACATGTTTGGTAATTACCTTAAAGCATATGATTGGGGTTAATATAGGCTTCTTTGTACAAGGAGGCACAGTGGGGGCCTAAAACTGAAGTTAATTTGGTTTGGTGAGGTATTAGGCCTAATAGACCAAATGACATGATTGTCCAATCCCCATATGATTGCTTTGTTGAGTAATGGGAATGGATTGTGATTGGATAGGTTTAGTAATACCCAAAAGATGTTTGGTAATTACCTAAAAACATATGATCAAGGGTTAATTTGGGCTTTTTAGTACAAGGAGGGACAATGGGGGCCCAAAACTCAAGTCAATGGGGTTTGGTGAGGTATTGGGCCTAATGGACTCAGTGGCATGGTTGTCCAATCCCCATTGGATTGCTTTTATGAGTAATGAGAATGGATAATGATTGGATAGGTTTAGTAATACCCAAAACCTATTTGGTAATTACCTAAAAGCAAATGATCTAGGGTTGATTTAGGCTTTTTACTATAAGGAGAAATAATGGGGCCCTAAATTCAAGTCAATGGGGTTTGGTGAGGTATTGGTCCTACTGGACCCAGTGGCATGATTGTCCAATTCCCATAGGATTGCTTTGATGAGTAATGATAAATGATTGTCATTGGGAGAACATCCTCCACTTAGTAGTTTGGTAATCTTCAGAACATGTTTGGTAATTACCTTAAAGCATATGATTGGGGTTAATTTAGGCTTCCTTGTACAAGGAGGCATAGTGGGGGCCCAAAACTCAAGTCAATGGGGTTTGGTGAGGTATTGGGCCTAATGGACCCAATGACATGATTGTCCAATCCCCATAGGATTGCTTTGATGAGTAATGATAAATGATTGTCATTGGGAGAACATCCTCCACTTAGTAGTTTGGTAATCTTCAGAACATGTTTGCTAATTACCTTAAAGCATATGATTGGGGTTAATTAAGGCTTCTTTGTTCAAGGAGGCACAGTGGGGGCCCAAAACTCAAGTCAATGGGGATTGGTGAGGTATTGGGCCTAGTGAACCCAATGACATGATTGTCCAACCCCATATGATTGCTTTGAAGAGTAATGGGAATGGATTGTGATTGGATAGGTTTAGTAATACCCAAAACATGTTTGGTAATTACCTCAAAGCATATAATATGGGGTGAATTTGGGCTTTTTTATACAAGGAGGGACAATGGAGGCCCAAAACTGAAGTCAATGGGGTTTGGTGATGTATTGGGTCTAATGGACTCAGTGGCATGGTTGTCCAATCCCCATAGGATTGCTTTTATGTGTAATGGGAATGGATTGTGATTAGATACATTTAGTAATACCCAAAACATGTTTGGTAATTACCTAAATTCATAAGATCTAGGGTTAATTTGGGCTTTTTAGTACAAGGAGAGACAATGGGGGCCGAAAATGCAAGTCAATGGGGTTTGGTGAGGTATTGGTCCTACTGGACCCAGTGGGATGATTGTTCAATCCTCATAGGATTGCTTTGATGAGTAATGATAAATGATTGTCATTGAGAGAACATCCTCCACTTAGTAGTTTGGTAATCTTCAGAACATGTTTGGTAATTACCTTAAAGAATATGATTGGGGTTAATTTAGGCTTCTTTGTACAAGGAGGCACAGTGGGGGCCTAAAACTCAAGTCAATGGGGTTTGGTGAGGTATTAGGCCTAATGGACCCAATGACATGATTGTCCAATCCCCATATGATTGCTTTGATGAGTAATGGGAATGCATTGTGATTGGATAGGTTTAGTAATACCCAAAACATGTTTGGTAATTACCTAAAAGCATATGATATGTTGTGAATTTGGGCTTTTTTGTACAAGGAGGGACAATGGGGGCCCAAAACTCAAGTCAATGGGGTTTGGTGAGGTATTGGGCTAATGGACTCAGTGGCATGGTTGTCCAATCCCCATAGGATTGCTTTTATTAGTAATGGGAATGGATTGTGATTACATAGGTTTAGTAATACTCAAAACATGTTTGTTAATTACCTAACATCATATGATTTAGGGTTAATTTGGGCTTTTTAGTACAAGGATGGACAATGGGGGCCCAAAAGTCATGTGAATGGGGTTTGGTGAGGTATTGGTCCTACTGGACCTAGTGGCATGATTGTCCAATCCCCATAGGATTGCATTGATGTGTAATGATAAATGATTGTCATTGGGAGATGATCCTCCACTTAGTAGTTTGGTAATCTTCAGAACATGTTTGGTAATTACCTAAAAGCATATGATTGGGGTTAATTTAGGCTTCTTTGTACAAGGAGGCACAGTGGGGGCCTAAAACTGAAGTCAATGGGGTTTGGTGAGGTATTAGGCCTAATAGACCCAATGACATGATTGTCCAATCCCCATATGATTGCTTTGTTGAGTAATGGGAATGGATTGTGATTGGATAGGTTTAGTAATACCCAAAAGATGTTTGGTAATTACCTAAAAACATATGATCAAGGGTTAATTTGGGCTTTTTAGTACAAGGAGGGACAATGGGGGCCCAAAACTCAAGTCAATGGGGTTTGGTGAGGTATTGGGCCTAATGGACTCAGTGGCATGGTTGTCCAATCCCCATTGGATTGCTTTTTATGAGTAATGAGAATGGATAATGATTGGATAGGTTTAGTAATACCCAAAACCAATTTGGTAATTACCTAAAAGCAAATGATCTAGGGTTGATTTAGGCTTTTTACTATAAGGAGAAATAATGGGGCCCCAAATTCAAGTCAATGGGGTTTGGTGAGGTATTGGTCCTACTGGACCCAGTGGCATGATTGTCCAATTCCCATAGGATTGCTTTGATGAGTAATGATAAATGATTGTCATTGGGAGAACATCCTCCACTTAGTAGTTTGGTAATCTTCAGAACATGT
Organism: Beta corolliflora; assembly: GCA_947648045.1. NCBI lineage: Eukaryota > Viridiplantae > Streptophyta > Magnoliopsida > Caryophyllales > Amaranthaceae > Beta > Beta corolliflora. Next base: position 33,794 of record CANSZD010002554.1, read on the forward strand.
TTGGTAATTACCTTAAAGCATATGATTGGGGTTAATTTAGGCTTCCTTGTACAAGGAGGCACAGTGGGGGCCCAAAACTCAAGTCAATGGGGTTTGATGAGGTATTGGGCCTAATGGACCCAATGACATGATTGTCCAATCCCCATAGGATTGCTTTGATGAGTAATGATAAATGATTGTCATTGGGAGAACATCCTCCACTTAGTAGTTTGGTAATCTTCAGAACATGTTTGCTAATTACCTTAAAGCATATGATTGGGGTTAATTAAGGCTTCTTTGTTCAAGGAGGCACAGTGGGGGCCCAAAACTCAAGTCAATGGGGATTGGTGAGGTATTGGGCCTAATGAACCCAATGACATGATTGTCCAACCCCATATAATTGCTTTGAAGAGTAATGGGAATGGATTGTGATTGGATAGGTTTAGTAATACCCAAAACATGTTTGGTAATTACCTCAAAGCATATGATATGGGGTGAATTTGGGCTTTTTTATACAAGGAGGGACAATGGAGGCCCAAAACTGAAGTCAATGGGGTTTGGTGATGTATTGGGTCTAATGGACTCAGTGGCATGGTTGTCCAATCCCCATAGGATTGCTTTTATGTGTAATGGGAATGGATTGTGATTAGATACATTTAGTAATACCCAAAACATGTTTGGTAATTACCTAAATTCATAAGATCTAGGGTTAATTTGGGCTTTTTAGTACAAGGAGAGACAATGGGGGCCGAAAATGCAAGTCAATGGGGTTTGGTGAGGTATTGGTCCTACTGGACCCAGTGGCATGATTGTTCAATCCTCATAGGATTGCTTTGATGAGTAATGATAAATGATTGTCATTGAGAGAACATCCTCCACTTAGTAGTTTGGTAATCTTCAGAACATGTTTGGTAATTACCTTAAAGAATATGATTGGGGTTAATTTAGGCTTCTTTGTACAAGGAGGCACAGTGGGAGCCTAAAACTCAAGTCAATGGGGTTTGGTGACGTATTAGGCCTAATGGACCCAATGACATGATTGTCCAATCCCCATATGATTGCTTTGATGAGTAATGGGAATGCATTGTGATTGGATAGGTTTAGTAATACCCAAAACATGTTTGGTAATTACCTAAAAGCATATGATATGTTGTGAATTAGGGCTTTTTTGTACAAGGAGGGCCAATGGGGGCCCAAAACTCAAGTCAATGGTGTTTGGTGAGGTATTGGGCTATTGGACTCAGTGGCATGGTTGTCCAATCCCCATAGGATTGCTTTTATTAGTAATGGGAATGGATTGTGATTAGATAGGTTTAGTAATACTCAAAACATGTTTGGTAATCACCTAACATCATATGATTTAGGGTTAATTTGGGCTTTTTAGTACAAGGAGGGACAATGGGGCCCCAAAAGTCATGTGAATGGGGTTTGGTGAGGTATTGGTCCTACTGGACCCAGTGCCATGATTTTTCAATCCCCATAGGATTGCTTTGATGTGTAATGATAAATGATTGTCATTGGGAGATGATCCTCCACTTAGTAGTTTGGTAATCTTCAGAACATGTTTGGTAATTACCTTAAAGCATATGATTGGGGTTAATTTAGGCTTCCTTGTACAAGGAGGCACAGTGGGGGCCCAAAACTCAAGTCAATGGGGTTTGATGAGGTATTGGGCCTAATGGACCCAATGACATGATTGTCCAATCCCCATAGGATTGCTTTGATGAGTAATGATAAATGATTGTCATTGGGAGAACATCCTCCACTTAGTAGTTTGGTAATCTTCAGAACATGTTTACTAATTACCTTAAAGCATATGATTGGGGTTAATTAAGGCTTCTTTGTTCAAGGAGGCACAGTGGGGGCCCAAAACTCAAGTCAATGGGGATTGGTGAGGTATTGGGCCTAATGAACCCAATGACATGATTGTCCAACCCCATATGATTGCTTTGAAGAGTAATGGGAATGGATTGTGATTGGATAGGTTTAGTAATACCCAAAACATGTTTGGTAATTACCTCAAAGCATATGATATGGGGTGAATTTGGGCTTTTTTATACAAGGAGGGACAATGGAGGCCCAAAACTGAAGTCAATGGGGTTTGGTGATGTATTGGGTCTAATGGACTCAGTGGCATGGTTGTCCAATCCCCATAGGATTGCTTTTATGTGTAATGGGAATGGATTGTGATTAGATACATTTAGTAATACCCAAAACATGTTTGGTAATTACCTAAATTCATAAGATCTAGGGTTAATTTGGGCTTTTTAGTACAAGGAGAGACAATGGGGGCCGAAAATGCAAGTCAATGGGGTTTGGTGAGGTATTGGTCCTACTGGACCCAGTGGCATGATTGTTCAATCCTCATAGGATTGCTTTGATGAGTAATGATAAATGATTGTCATTGAGAGAACATCCTCCACTTAGTAGTTTGGTAATCTTCAGAACATGTTTGGTAATTACCTTAAAGAATATGATTGGGGTTAATTTAGGCTTCTTTGTACAAGGAGGCACAGTGGGAGCCTAAAACTCAAGTCAATGGGGTTTGGTGAGGTATTAGGCCTAATGGACCCAATGACATGATTGTCCAATCCCCATATGATTGCTTTGATGAGTAATGGGAATGCATTGTGATTGGATAGGTTTAATAATACCCAAAACATGTTTGGTAATTACCTAAAAGCATATGATATGTTGTGAATTAGGGCTTTTTTGTACAAGGAGGGCCAATGGGGGCCCAAAACTCAAGTCAATGGTGTTTGGTGAGGTATTGGGCTATTGGACTCAGTGGCATGGTTGTCCAATCCCCATAGGATTGCTTTTATTAGTAATGGGAATGGATTGTGATTAGATAGGTTTAGTAATACTCAAAACATGTTTGGTAATCACCTAACATCATATGATTTAGGGTTAATTTGGGCTTTTTAGTACAAGGAGGGACAATGGGGGCCCAAAAGTCATGTGAATGGGGTTTGGTGAGGTATTGGTCCTACTGGACCCAGTGCCATGATTTTTCAATCCCCATAGGATTGCTTTGATGTGTAATGATAAATGATTGTCATTGGGAGATGATCCTCCACTTAGTAGTTTGGTAATCTTCAGAACATGTTTGGTAATTACCTTAAAGCATATGATTGGGGTTAATTTAGGCTTCTTTGTACAAGGAGGCACAGTGGGGGCCTAAAACTGAAGTAAATTTGGTTTGGTGAGGTATTGTGCCTAATAGACCCAAAGACATGTTTGTCCAATCCCCATATGATTACTTTGTTGAGTAATGATAAATGATTGTCATTGGGAGAACATCCTCCACTTAGTAGTTTGGTAATCTTCGAAACATGTTTGCTAATTACCTTAAAGCATATGATTGGGGTTAATTAAGGCTTCTTTGTTCAAGGAGGCACAGTGGGGGCCCAAAACTCAAGTCAATGGGGATTGGTGAGGTATTGGGCCTAATGAACCCAATGACATGATTGTCCAACCCCATATGATTGCTTTGAAGAGTAATGGGAATGGATTGTGATTGGATAGGTTTAGTAATACCCAAAACATGTTTGGTAATTACCTCAAAGCATATGATATGGGGTGAATTTGGGCTTTTTTATACAAGGAGGGACAATGGAGGCCCAAAACTGAAGTCAATGAGGTTTGGTGATGTATTGGGTCTAATGGACTCAGTGGCATGGTTGTCCAATCCCCATAGGATTGCTTTTATGAGTAATGGGAATGGATTGTGATTAGATACATTTAGTAATACCCAAAACATGTTTGGTAATTACCTAAATTCATAAGATCTAGGGTTAATTTGGGCTTTTTAGTACAAGGAGAGACAATGGGGGCCGAAAATGCAAGTCAATGGGGTTTGGTGAGGTATTGGTCCTACTGGACCCAGTGGCATGATTGTTCAATCCTCATAGGATTGCTTTGATGAGTAATGATAAATGATTGTCATTGAGAGAACATCCTCCACTTAGTAGTTTGGTAATCTTCAGAACATGTTTGGTAATTACCTTAAAGAATATGATTGGGGTTAATTTAGGCTTCTATGTACAAGGAGGCACAGTGGGGGCCTAAAACTCAAGTCAATGGGGTTTGGTGAGGTATTAGGCCTAATGCACCCAATGACATGATTGTCCAATCCCCATATGATTGCTTTGATGAGTAATGGGAATGCATTGTGATTGGATAGGTTTAGTAATACCCAAAACATGTTTGGTAATTACCTAAAAGCATATGATATGTTGTGAATTTGGGCTTTTTTGTACAAGGAGGGACAATGGGGGCCCAAAACTCAAGTCAATGGGGTTTGGTGAGGTATTGGGCTAATGGACTCAGTGGCATGGTTGTCCAATCCCCATAGGATTGCTTTTATTAGTAATGGGAATGGATTGTGATTACATAGGTTTAGTAATACTCAAAACATGTTTGTTAATTACCTAACATCATATGATTTAGGGTTAATTTGGGCTTTTTAGTACAAGGATGGACAATGGGGGCCCAAAAGTCATGTGAATGGGGTTTGGTGAGGTATTGGTCCTACTGGACCCAGTGGCATGATTGTCCAATCCCCATAGGATTGCATTGATGTGTAATGATAAATGATTGTCATTGGGAGATAATCCTCCACGTAGTAGTTTGGTAATCTTCAGAACATGTTTGGTAATTACCTTAAAGCATATGATTGGGGTTAATATAGGCTTCTTTGTATAAGGAGGCACAGTGGGTGCCTAAAACTGAAGTCAATGGGGTTTGGTGAGGTATTAGGCCTAATAGACCCAATGACATGATTGTCCAATCCCCATATGATTGCTTTGTTGAGTAATGGGAATGGATTGTGATTGGATAGGTTTAGTAATACCCAAAAGATATTTGGTAATTACCTAAAAACATATGATCAAGGGTTAATTTGGGCTTTTTAGTACAAGGAGGGACAATGGGGGCCCAAAACTCAAGTCAATGGGGTTTGGTGAGGTATTGGTTCTAATGGACTCAGTGGCATGGTTGTCCAATCCCCATTGGATTGCTTTTATGAGTAATGAGAATGGATAATGATTGGATAGGTTTAGTAATACCCAAAACCTATTTGGTAATTACCTAAAAGCATATGATCTAGGGTTGATTTAGGCTTTTTAATATAAGGAGAAATAATGGGGCCCCAATTTCAAGTCAATGGGGTTTGGTGAGGTATTGGTCCTACTGGACCCAGTGGCATGATTGTCCAATTCCCATAGGATTGCTTTGTTGAGTAATGATAAATGATTGTCATTGGGAAAACATCCTCCACTTAGTAGTTTGGTAATCTTCAGAACATGTTTGGTAATTACCTTAAAGCATATGATTGGGGTTAATTTAGGCTTCCTTGTACAAGGAGGCACAGTGGGGGCCCAAAACTCAAGTCAATGGGGTTTGGTGAGGTATTGGGCCTAATGGACCCAATGACATTATTGTCCAATCCCCATACGATTGCTTTGATGAGTAATGATAAATGATTGTCATTGGGAGAACATCCTCCACTTAGTAGTTTGGTAATCTTCAGAACATGTTTGCTAATTACCTTAAAGCATATGATTGGGGTTAATTAAGGCTTCTTTGTTGAAGGAGGCACAGTGGGGGCCCAAATCTCAAGTCAATGGGGATTGGTGAGGTATTGGGCCTAAAGAACCCAATGACATGATTGTCCAACCCCATATGATTGCATTGATGAGTAATGGGAATGGATTGTGATTGGATAGGTTTAGTAATACCCAAAACATGTTTGGTAATTACCTAAAAGCATATGATATGGGGTGAATTTGGGCTTTTTTGTACAAGGAGGGACAATGGAGGCCCAAAACTGAAGTGAATGGGGTTTGGTGAGGTACTGGGTCTAATGGACTCAGTGGCACGATTGTACAATCCCCATAGGATTGCTTTTATGAGTAATGGGAATGGATTGTGATTAGATAAGTTTAGTAATACCCAAAACATGTTTGGTAATTAACTAAATGCATAAGATCTAGGGTTAATTGGGGCTTTTTAGTACAAGGAAAGACAATGGGGGCCGAAAATGCAAGTCAATGGGGTTTGGTGAGGTATTGGTCATACTTGACCCAGTGGCATGATTGTTCAATCCTCGTAGGATTACTTTGATGAGTAATGATAAATGATTGTCATTGAGAGAACATCCTCCACTTAGTAGTTTGGTAAGCTTCAGAACATGTTTGGTAATTACCTTAAAGAATATGATTGGGGTTAATTTAGGCTTCTTTGTACAAGGAGGCACAGTGGGGGCCTAAAACTCAAGTCAATGGGGTTTGGTGAGGTATTGGGCCTAATGGACCCAATGACATGATTGTCAAATCCCCATATGATTGCTTTGATGAGTAATGGGAATGCATTGTGATTGGATAGGTTTAGTAATACCCAAAACATGTTTGGTAATTACCTAAAAGCATATGATATGTTGTGAATTAGGGCTTTTTTGTACAAGGAGGGCCAATGGGGGCCCAAAACTCAAGTCAATGGGGTTTGGTGAGGTATTGGGCTATTGGACTCAGTGGCATGGTTGTCCAATCCCCATAGGATTGCTTTTATTAGTAATGGGAATGGATTGTGATTAAATAGGTTTAGTAATACTCAAAACATGTTTGGTAATCACCTAACATCATATGATTTAGGGTTAATTTGGGCTTTTTAGTACAAGGAGGGACAATGGGGGCCCAAAAGTCATGTGAATGGGGTTTGGTGAGGTATTGGTCCTACTGGACCCACTGGCATGATTGTCCAATCCCCATAGGATTGCTTTGATGTGTAATGATAAATGATTGTCATTGGGAGATGATCCTCCACTTAGTAGTTTGGTAATCTTCAGAACATGTTTGGTAATTACCTTAAAGCATATGATTGGGGTTAATTTAGGCTTCTTTGTACAAGGAGGCACAGTGGGGGCCTAAAACTGAAGTCAATTTGGTTTGGTGAGGTATTGTGCCTAATTGACCCAAAGACATGTTTGTCCAATCCCCAAATGATTGCTTTGTTGAGTAATTGGAATGGATTATGATTGGATAGGTTTAGTAATACCCAAAATATGCTTGATAATTACCTAAAAACATATGATCTAGGGTTAATTTGGGCTTTTTAGTACAAGGAGGGACAATGGGGGCTCAAAACTCAAGTCAATGGGGTTTGGTGAGGTATTGGGCCTAATGGACTCAGTGGCATGGTTGTCCAATCCCCATTGGATTGCTTTTATGAGTAATAGGAATGGATAATGATTGGATAGGTTTAGTAATACCCTAAACCAGTTTGGTAATTACCTAAAAGCATATGATCTAGGGTTGATTTGGGCTTTTTAGTATAAGGAGAAACAATGGGGGCCCAAAATTCAAGTCAATGGGGTTTGGTGAGGTATTGGTCCTACTGGACCCAGTGGCATGATTGTCCAATTCCCATAGGATTGCTTTGATGAGTAATGATAAATGATTGTCATTAGGAGAACATCCTCCACTTAGTAGTTTGGTAATCTTCAGAACATGTTTGGTCATTACCTTAAAGCATATGATTGGGGTTAATTTAGGCTTCTTTGTCCAAGGAGGCGCAGTGGGGGCCCAAAACTCAAGTCAATGGGGTTTGGTCAGGTATTGGGCCTAATGGACCCAATGACATGATTGTCCAATCCCCATAGGATTGCTTTAATGAGTAATGATAAATGATTGTCATTAGGAGAACATCCTCCACTTAGTAGTTTGGTAATCTTCAGAACATATTTGCTAATTACCTTAAAGCATATGATTGGGGTTAATTAAGGCTTCTTTGTACAAGGAGGCACAGTGGGGGCCTAAAACTCAAGTCAATGGGGATTGGTGAGGTATTGGGCCTATTGGACCCAATGACATGATTGTCCAATCCGCATATGATTGCTTTGATGAGTAATGGGAATGGATTGTGGTTGAATAGGTTTAGTAATACCCAAAACATGTTTGGTAATTACCTAAAAGCATATGATATGGGGTTAATTTGGGCTTTTTTGTACAAGGAGTGACAATGGAGGCCCAAAACTAAAGTCAATGGGGTTTGGTGAGGTATTGGGCCTAATGGACTCAGTGGCATGGTTGTCCAATCCCCATAGGATTGCTTTTATGAGTAATGGGAATGGATTGTGATTTGATACGTTTAGTAATACCCAAAACATGTTTGGTAATTACCTAAATGCATAAGATCTAGGGTTAATTTGGGCTTTTTAGTACAAGGAGAGACAATGGGGACCGAAAATTCAAGTCAATGGGGTTTGGTGAGGTATTGGTCCCACTGGAACCAGTGGCATGATTGTTTAATCCTCATAGGATTGCTTTGATGAGTAATGATAAATGATTGTCATTGAGAGAACATCCTCCACTTCGCAATTTGGTAATCTTCAGAATATGTTTGGTAATTACCTTAAAGAATATGATTGGGGTTCATTTAGGCTTCTTTGTACAAGGAGGCACAGTGGGGGCCCAAAACTCAAGTCAATGGGGTTTGGTGAGGTATTTGGCCTAATGGACCCAATGACATGATTGTCCAATCCCCATATGATTGCTTTGATGAGTAATGGGAATGGATTGTGATTGGATAGGTTTAGTAATACCCAAAACATGTTTGGTAATTACCTAAAAGCATATGATATGTGGTGAATTTGGGCTTTTTTGTACAAGGAGGGACAATGGGGGCCCAAAACTCAAGTCAATGGGGTTTGGTGAGGTATTGGGCTAATGGACTCAGTGGCATGGTTGTCTAATCCCCATCGGATTGCTTTTATTAGTAATGGGAATGGACTGTGATTAGATAGGTTTAGTAATACTCAAAACATGTTTGGTAATTACCTAAAAGCATAAGATCTAGGGTTAATTTTGGCTTTTTAGTACTAGGATAGACAATGGGGGCCGAAAATTCAAGTCAATGGGGTTTGGTGAGGTATTGGTCCTACTGGACCTAGTGGCATCATTGTTCAATCCTCATTGGATTGCTTTGATGAGTAATGATAAATGATTGTCATTGAGAGAACATCCTCCACTTAGTAGTTTGGTAATCTTCATAACAAGTTTGGTAATTACCTTAAAGAATATGATTAGGGTTAATTTAGGCTTCTTTGTTCAAGGAGGCACAGTGGGGGCCCAAAACTCAAATCAATGGGGTTTGGTGAGGTATTGGGCCTAATGGACCCAATGACATGATTGTCCAATCCCCATATGATTGCTTTGATGAGTAATGGGAATGCATTATGATTGGATAGGTTTAGTAATACCCAAAACATGTTTGGTAATTACCTAAAAGCATATGATATGTTGTGAATTTGGGCTTTTTTGTACAAGGAAGGACAATGGGGGCCCAAAACTCAAGTCAATGGGGTTTGGTGAGGTATTGGGCTAATGGACTCAGTGGCATGGTTGTCCAATCCCCATAGGATTGCTTTTATTAGTAATGGGAATGGATTGTGATTAGATAGGTTTAGTAATACTCAAAACATGTTTGGTAATTACCTAACATCATATGATTTAGGGTTAATTTGGGCTTTTTAGTACAAGGAGGGACAATGGGGGGCATTAAAGTCATGTGAATGGGGTTTGGTGAGGTATTGGTCCTACTGGGCCCAGTTGCATGATTGTCCAATCCCCATAGGATTGTTTTGATGTGTAATGATAAATGATTGTCATTGGGAGATGATCCTCCACTTAGTAGTTTGGTAATGTTCAGAACATGTTAGGTAATTACCTTAAAGCATATGATTGGGGTTAATTTAGGCTTCTTTATACAAGGAGGCACAGTGGGGGCCTAAAACTGAAGTCAATTTGGTTTGGTGAGGTATTGGGCCTAATAGACCCAATGACATGATTGTCCAATCCCCATATGATTGCTTTGTTGAGTAATGAGAATGGATTATGATTGGATAGGTTTAGTAATACCCAAAATATGTTTGGTAATTACCTAAAAACATATGATCTAGGGTTAATTTGGGCTTTGATGTGACCAAGTTATATGCGATTATAGAGTGTTGAGAAGTCCATTTTACTAAGGTTTAAGGTTTAAGAAGGAGAGTTTTACTCATCTATACCTTAGTGTGGAGAAGAGGGAGTTATGATGAATTTGCAGTATTAAAGGAGATTTAAGGATATTTTGTGGTTCCATATGCTTTTGATCATTTACAGGTGGATTAAGCTCACAAAGTTCCTTGAAATCTTGATTTTGATGGTTGTCATCCAAGTTCATCTTTTTGTAGCTCTACGGCATTGTGTGCCCACCATGGACGTTGAAGAGCCCACCTCGAGCGTTTGTGGAGAAGGTTGGATGCTGGGCAGTAGTGAGTGCCCGAGCTGGGCACCACACACGCACGGCCCGCGCTTATCGAGCAGAGTATCATGCGCAGCATAGGATGCCCGACTCGCGCACAACAAGTGCACGACTCGCGCATATCGAGCGGAAGCAGCTGCTGGACAGTATCGAGTGCCCGACTCGTGCGCAAGACATGCCCGACTCGCGCGCTTCGAGCGAGGGCTGAAGCTTGGCAGCAGCAAAGGCCCGAGCCGCGCACCAGTATCGCGCGAGTCGCGCACTTCGAGCATTGGTTGAATTTTTGGGCAGGAGCGAAGGCCCGACTCGCGCACTAATAGAGTTCGACTCACGCACTTCGACGCGGCTACGACTCTTCGGCAGTTTTCAGCTTTCCTTAGGTTTTATTAATGAAGAAAACGTTTTGTTGGATATCTTGTAATTTCTGGACTGAATTAAAGAGGATAGAGAGAAGAACCCTAATCCCTATTTTCTCCCTTTTTGAGTTTCGAATAATTAGTTTGAAGATTTGCTTGATGGATGTTATGTCGATTGTAGCCTAAATCTAGTCTTGAGAGCGGTTAATCAAGCTTCGGTCTATTATTGTGAGGTTTCTCTTTGTTAACTTTTTCTTAATTATAATTGTGATTTCTTGATTTTAATCTATGATTGTGGTATGTATTGCTAGGAGTACTACTAGTTTATACATTCGATTTATCATTTGCTAGGATTTAGAATTGATGCCGATTCATCTGTTCTTCTTTCATGAGTAGCAATCTAGAATCTAATTATTCTTGATTAATCACTAGAGAAATCACAAGTTCCAATTTGAATATGTTGTGCTAGCAATTTGTTAATTGGCTCATTGTTACCTAGTTCGTTGATGTTCTATTGATTTGAATTTAATCTCTAATTAGATTAGATTAATCTTTAGTTCAAGTTTTATGATCATCTTATTGTGATTGTTTAACGGTACTTTTGAGGGAAAGGAATTTGATTTCCAACTTTGAGTAATTAAGAGTAAAGTTACACATTTGAGAAACCAATGATCAATAGTACGAATCGAAGTGGCCATTAACCGAACTCAAGATTCTTCTCTTCTTGATTACATTACTTTTTGATTGTTCTTTAGTTCTTCATATTTAGTTATTCAATTCTTTAATCCCAAAACCCCCATTTGATCTATTATAAGCACGAGTTAGTCCCCAAGTCTCTGTGGATTCGACCCTACTTGCCACTTACATTTATTTGTATTGGAAAGAAGGAAAATAAACTTTTATCTTTGGTAGCGCGTACGACCGCGTCCCACCAAATTTTGGCGCCGTTGCCGGGGACTTGGCAGCTACTAAAACGTGTTTATTGTAGATTGTGTTTTGAAATTTTACTTTTTGATTAGTATATGGTTGGCACCCGTGCTACTAATCAAGATTGTGTGGATTACGATCCCGAGTTAGAATTGAATCTTTTCAGGTTGCGAAGGGAATTGAGAAGAAATTTTCAAGAACTTCCATTTTCATTGAATTTGGAAGAAGAAATGCCACCTAGGGTGGAGACTCGTACTACGAGGGAGCTCACCGCTCCTAATCTTGATCAACAACCATTATGTATCACTTTCCCAACACGGAAGCGAGTACCACCTTCGAGCTCAAGTCAGGGCTCATTCATCTATTACCATCTTTTCATGGGCTCAGTGGTGAAGACCCTAACAAGTTCCTATCCGAGTTCCATGTTGTGTGCTCAAGCATGAAACCGAGTAATGCCATGGAAGAGCAAGTTAAAATGAGGGCATTTCCTTTTTCTCTTAAGGATACGGCAAAGATTGGCTATATTATCTACCCAAGGGTGTATCTCCCGATTGGTGCGAGATGAAGAAGCGGTTCCTTGATAAATATTTTCCCGCTTCAAAGTCATCCACACTCAAGAAAGAGATCGGCAACATAGAGCGAGAGATATGATGAACCTTTGTATGAATATTGGGAGCGTTTTAAGCGGTTATGTGCAAGCTGTCCATATCATGGATATAGTGAGGAAGATTTAATCTTATACTTCTATAATGGACTTTCTGATGATGATCTGCGGATGATTAATGCAGCTAGTGGTGGATCGATCATAAATAAGACTCCGGCGAACGTTAGAGCTTTGATAGAGGAGCTTTACGAAGGCTCCAGGACATTTTAGTAGGCGATCCACCCACAAGAAGGTGAATGTGAGTAGCTCAAACACGCAAAATTCCAAACTTGAAGAACGAGGTTCAAGCTCTTACCTCACTAGTAAGAGAACTCATTGTTAAGGGACACACCTAACAAGTTAAGGCGTGTGGGATATGTGCTTCGAGATCACCCCAGCGATTGTGCCCACAACTTCAAGAGGGGTCAAGTGAGGAAGTCAACGCTCTTGGTTTTCAAGGCTCAGGGAATCAAAGGAGATATGATCCTTATTCCAACACATACAATTTTGGTTGGAGAGATAATCCGAGGTTGAGGTATGGTAATGAGCAAGGTAACCAACAACCCAATCATCAACCGCAACAATAGTTCATGAGACCCCAAGCTCCAGTTCAGGGTCATCATCAGGGTCGGAGTCGGATATGAGGCAAAGTTACGCAATGTCTACGAAGATATGCTCAATGCCTTAACCAAGAATGTGACCACCATGCAAGGGAATATGGTACGGTTTCAAGAGAAAACCCGCTCTAGTATAAGGAATTTGGAAACACGGATGAGCCGAGGTTTTGAGTCTTTGTGGCGAGCTAGAGGCTCGTGAATTTGGAAAATTACCCTCCCAAACAGAAGTAAACCCAAAGAAGAATGTGAGTGTTATCATGATAAGGGGTGATACACAGCTGACCCAGGGAGAGAGCATGGTTGCAAGAAAGAAGGAAGTTACTTTACTTCCAAGGCATCGACCTCCCCCACCTTTTCCAGAAGCTTTGCGGGCCGATAGAAGGTATGAATGCAACAAAGGTATATACAAGTCCATACGCGAATGTGAGGTAAGTTCTCCTATTTTAACCAAAGTAGAGAACACTAGTGAGCATGTTTCTGCTATTTCTCATAATACACTTCCTCCCAAATATGATGACCCAGGCATGTTTACCATCCCTTGCACTATTAATGACGTTGGTATTCCTAAAGCTATGTTCGACTTAGGTGCTTCAATTAATGTGATTCCATTTTCACTATATGAGTCTTTAGCGCTTGGCCCTTTGCATGCAACGAACGTCATAAGTGCAATTGGGCGACGGATCCCACTCTTATCCCAAGGGTAAGGTCGAGGATGTGTTAGTTCATGTTGGTAAACTTCAGTTTCCTACTGACTTTTATGTACTGGACATGGAGTCTGATTGTCATGTTTCTCCTGTTCTTTTAGGGAGACCGTTTTTGAAAACATCCAGTACAAAAATTGATGTGGGTGCTGGGTCATTAACAGTGGAGTTTGGGGGACATTTAGAAGCATTTGGTATTCATGAGCCTAAAAATTCCCTAGCGACTGAACATCCATCATGCCTTGTGGGTACTATTCAGTCCATAGAGTGTGATACATATGATACCAGTGAAGGGCATGAGTCATTGGAGGTAGTGAGGTTGCAAAAACATGAGAGACCACCCGATTTCTTGCATAGTTTTACACCTTTTTCACTAACGCTAGGCATGCGGGGAAGTTGTCTTATCAAACTTACGAGTACAAGTGTTGGAACAAGGAGTTGAACCATCCCGGACGGATTGTGGGAGGTATAAGGTCGAGCTAACGACTTTAAACTAGCGCTACTCGGGAGGCAGCCCGAGTCCCTTTTTCTTTTTCTTCGTTTTTTTTTTTTTCTTCTCTTTTCTATTTTTCTTCCTTTTCTTTTCCTTCTTACTCTTCAACCTCACCATTTTTAATACTCCATCACAACAAATTATCCTTCACCCACCATTCCCCCTCTTGTTTCCCGAGCTATAATTCAAAACACTTTTAGTCAATCATAATCCAACTTAAGCCAAAATACATCAAAAGACCTTTAAGAGGTGTCCATTTGAGAGACGTTGGTGAAATTGGAGGGTCGAGATTGATGAAGAAGTTGCGTAGGCAATGCTTATGAGCAATGATGCGCATTTGCATACTGGAGTTGGTTCTACTATAAGGTGCACATTCCGAAATTATATTCTCCCAATGAATTTAATTTTGGATTAGTCATTTACATGGGTGTTATAGAGAGTCGGGTTGTGAGATGGTGTGTGTGTTTGTCGTCATTGTGTTTTCTTATGTTATTGGGGTGTGATTTGTTTTTGATGGGTATTGTTGAGGGAGTGAGAATTTTTGTGAGTCGGTTTTTGAGTGTTCCCCTTTTTCGTTTCTTGTGTTTTTCTTGTACTTGCTCTCACATTGAGGACAATGTCTTGATTAAGTAGGGGGGAGGAATTGCTCATTGTTTTATTTGATATGTTTTCTCTTTTTAAAAAAAAATAATAAAAAATATACGAAAACCCGCTGAGTTGAAAACCCGCAAGGGCGGACGACTCAGGCAAAAATGGGGGCCCGGATAGGTTGAAAACCCGAAAGGGCAATCTATGCAAAAAAAAAAAGTGGCTAATTAGAGCGGGTGAGATGGTGAGCTCATAAATGAAAAAAAAAAATGTGTGTGAAGCTAGGATGAAAACCCGAAAGGGCTCCTAGGCAAAATGAGAGATAAAAGAGAGAAAATTTGAAATCATTTGCCGGAGTTGGTGTCATAAGGAGGATTGGTGATATAAGGAGTGTCTCGGGTAGGTTTTTCATCTTGATGTTCGGAGTTAGAGGCGAATAGGTTAGAGCTCGCTCATCATTGGAGGAATAAGGAGTTTGGTGGTTGTGATTGTGTTTAGATGGTCCAAGTTCGAGTCCTTTGAGATTTGTCAGGATTTGAATTTGCTTTTGTCATCTCATAACATGAGGATGGTTGTGGTGTTGTGCAGATTGGAATGGCTTTGAATCCTTGAGATCTTTCGGGGTTCAAAGTCATGCTTTTTTATTATCTTGGTGTTGAGTATAGTATGAGAATGCTATTTACATTATTTCAGGAGGGCTTTTAGCTCAAGTGTGGGGGTGACTCTTACCCTTAGACTTGGCTTTGAGCGAATCGAGGGAAATAGCAAACCTTTATCATACACTAGGATGGAGAGATAAGGGGAGTAGTGAAAGGTGAGCAATGGCTTGGAAGGGGTGCCTCATTGACCTTTATTTTGAGTTTACTCGAGGTCGAGTAAAGTTTAAGTGTGGGGGTATTTGATGTGACCAAGTTATATGCGATTATAGAGTGTTGAGAAGTCCATTTTACTAAGGTTTAAGGTTTAAGAAGGAGAGTTTTACTCATCTGTACCTTAGTGTGGAGAAGAGGGAGTTATGATGAATTTGCAGTATTAGAGGAGATTTAAGGATATTTTGTGGTTCCATATGCTTTTGATCATTTACAGGTGGATTAAGCTCACAAAGTTCCTTGAAGTCTAGATTTTGATGGTTGTCATCCAAGTTCATCTCATTGTAGCTCTACGGCATTGTGTGCCCACCATGGATGTTGAAGAGCCCACCTCGAGCGTTTGTGGAGAAGGTTGGATGCTGGGCAGTAGTGAGTGCCCGAGCTGGGCATCACACACGCACGGCCCGCGCTCATTGAACAGAGTATCATGCGCAGCATAGGATGCCCGACTCGCGCACAACAAGCGCACGACTCGCGCATATCGAGCGGAAGCAGCTGCTGGACAGTATCGAGTGCCCGACTCGCGCGCAAGACATTCCCAACTCGCGCGCTTCGAGCGAGGGCTGAAGCTTGGCAGCAGCAAAGGCCCGAGCCGCGCACTAGTATCGCGCGAGTTGCGCACTTCGAGCGTAGGCTGAATTTTTGGGCAGGAGCGAAGGCCCGACTCGCGCACTAATAGAGCCCGACTCGCGCACTTCGACGCGGCTACGACTCTTCGGCAGTTTTCAGCTTTCCTTAGGTTTTATTAATGAAGAAAACGTTTTGTTGGATATCTTGTAATTTCTGGACTGAATTAGAGAGGATAGAGAGAAGAACCCTAATCCCTATTTTCTCCCTTTTTGTGTTTCGAATAATTAGTTTGAAGATTTGCTTGATGGATGCTATGTCGATTGTAGCCTAAATCTAGTCTTGAGAACGGTTAATCAAGCTTCGGTCTATTATTGTGAGGTTTCTCTTTGTTAACTTTTTCTTAATTATAATTGTGATTTCTTGATTTTAATCTATGATTGTGGTATGTATTGCTAGGAGTACTACTAGTTTATACATTCGATTTATCATTTGCTAGGAGTTTAGAATTGATGCCGATTCATCTGTTCTTCTTTCATGAGTAGCAATCTAGGGTTTGATTAATGAATCTGATTATTCTTGATTAATCACTAGAGAAATCACAAGTTCCAATTTGAATATGTTGTGCTAGCAATTTGTTAATTGGCTCATTGTTTCCAAGTTCGTTGATGTTCTATTGATTTGAATTTAATCTCTGATTAGATTAGATTAATCTTTAGTTCAAGTTTTATGATCATCTGATTGTGATTGTTTAACGGTACTTGTATTGGAAAGAAGGAAAATAAACTTTTATCATTGGTAGCGCGTACGACAGCGTCCCACCAGCCTTTTTAGTACAAGGAGGGACAATGGGGGCTCAAAACTAAAGTCAATGGGGTTTGGTGAGGTATTGGGCCTAATGGATTCAGTGGCATGGTTGTCCAATCCCCATAGGATTGCTTTTATGAGTAATAGGAATGGATAATGATTGGATAAGTTTAGTCATACCCAAAACCAGTTTGGTAATTACCTAAAAGCATATGATCTTGGGTTGATTTGGGCTTTTTAGTATAAGGAGAAACAATGGGGGCCCAAAATTCAAGTCAATGGGGTTTGGTGAGGTATTGGTCCTACTGGACCCATTGGCATGATTGTCCAATTCCCATAGGATTGCTTTGATGAGTAATGATAAATGATTGTCATTGGGAGAACATCCTCAACTTAGTAGTTTGGTAATCTTCAGAACATGTTTGGTAATTAACTTAAAGCATATGATTGGGGTTAATTTAGGCTTCTTTGTACAACGAGGCACAGTGGGGGCTCAAAACTCAAGTTAATGGGGTTTGGTGAGGTATTGGGCCTAATGGACCTAATGACATGATTGTCCAATCCCCATAGGATTGCTTTAATGAGTAATGATAAATGATTGTCATTAGGAGAACATCCTCCACTTAGTAGTTTGGTAATCTTCAGAACATGTTTGCTAATTACCTTAAAGCATATGATTGGGGTTAATTAAGGCATCTTTGTACAAGGAGGCACAGTGAGGGCCTAAAACTCAAGTCAATGGGGATTGGTGAGGTATTGGGCCTAATGGACCCAATGACATGATTGTCCAATCCGCATATGATTGCTTTGATGAGTAATGGGAATGGATTGTGATTGGATAGGTTTAGTAATACCCAAAACATGTTTGGTAATTACCTAAAAACATATGATATGGGGTGAATTTGGGCTTTTTTGTACAAGGAGGGACAATGGGGGCCCAAAACTCAAGTCAATGGGGTTTGGTGAGGTATTGGGCTAATGGACTCAGTGGCATGGTTGTCCAATCCCCATAGGATTGCTTTTATTAGTAATGGGAATGGATTGTGATTAGATAGGTTTAGCAATACTCAAAACATGTTTGGTAATTACCTAACATCATATGATTTAGAATTAATTTGGGCTTTTTAGTACAAGGAGGGACAATGGGGGCCCAAAATTCATGTGAATGGGTTTAGTGAGGTATTGGTCCTACTGGACCCAGTGGCATGATTGTCCAATCCCCATAGGATTGCAATGATGTGTAATGATAAATGATTGTCATTGGAAGCTGATCCTCCACTTAGTAGTTTGGTAATCTTCATAACATGTTAGATAATTAACTTAAAGCATATGATTGGGGTTAATTTATGCTTCTTTGTACAAGGAGGCACCGTGGGGGCCCAAAACTCAAGTCAATGGGGTTTGGTGAGGTATTGGGCCTAATGGACCCAATGACATGATTGTCCAATCCCTATAGGATTGCTTTAATGAGTAATGATAAATGATTGTCATTAGGAGAACATCCTCCACTTAGTAGTTTGGTAATCTTCAGAACATGTTTGTTAATTACCTTAAAGCATATGATTGGGGTTAATTAAGGCTTCTTTGTACAAGGAGGCACAGTGAGGGCCTAAAACTCAAGTCAATGGGGATTGGTGAGGTATTGGGCTAATGGACTCAGTGGCATGGTTGTCCAATCCCCATAGTTGCTTTTATTAGTAATGGGAATGGATTGTGATTAGATAGGTTTAATAATACTCAAAACATGTTTGGAAATTACCTAAAATCATATGATCTAGGGTCAATTTGGGCTTTTTAGTACAAGGAGGGACAATGGGGGCCCAAAAGTCAAGTCAATGGGGTTTTGTAAGGTATTGGTCCTACTGGACCCAGTGGCATGATTGTCCAATCCCCATAGGATTGCAATGATGTGTAATGATAAATGATTGTCATTGGGAGAAGATCCTCCACTTATTAGTTTGGTAATCTTCAGAACATGTTTGGTAATTACCTTAAAGCATATGATTGGGGTTAATTTAGGCTTCTTTGTACAAGGAGGCACAGTGGGGGCCCAAAACTGAAGTCAATGGGGGTACGGTGAGGTACTGGGCCTAATAGACCCAATGACATGATTATCCAATCCCCATAGGATTGCTTTTATGAGTAATGGGAATGGATTGTGATTAGATAGGTTTAGTATTACCCAAAACATGTTTGGTAGTTACCTAAAAGTATATGATCTAGGGTTAATTTGGGCTTTTTAGTACAAGGAGAGACAATGGGGGCCTAAAATTCAAGTCAATGGGGTTTGGTGAGGTATTGGTCCTACTGGACCCAGTGGCATGATTGTCCAATCCCCATAGCATTGCTTTGATGAGTAATGATAAATGATTGTCATTGGGAGATGATCCTCCACTTAGTAGTTTGGTAATCTTTATAACATATTTGGTAATAACCTTAAAGCATATGATTGGGGTTAATTTAGGCTTCTTTGTACAAGGAGGCACGGTGGGGGCCCAAAGCCGATGTCAATGGGGTTTGGTGAGGTATTGGGCCTAATAGACCCCAATGCCATGACTGTCCAATCCCCATATGATTGCTTTGATGAGTAATGGGAATGGATTGTTATTGGATAGGTTTAGCAATACCCAAAACATGTTTGGTAATTACCTAAAAGCATATGATATGTGGTGAATTTGGGCTTTTTTGTACATGGATGGACAATGGGGGCCCTAAACTCAAGTCAATGGGGTTTGGTGAGGTATTGGGCAAATGGACTCATTGGCATGGTTGTGCAATCCCCATAGGATTGCTTTTATTAGTAATGGGAATGGATTGTGATTAGATAAGTTTAATAATACTCAAAACATGTTTGGTAATTACCTAAAATCATATGATCTAGGGTTAATTTGGGCTTTTTAGTACAAGGAGGGACAATGGGGGCCCAAAAGTCAAGTCAATGGGGTTTTGTGAGGTATTGGTCCTACTGGACCCAGTGGCATGATTGTCCAATCCCCATAGGATTGCTTTGATGTGTAATGATAAATGATTGTCATTGGGAGATGATCCTCCACTTATTTGTTTGGTAATCTTCAGAACATGTTTGGTATTTACCTTAAAGCATATGATTGGGGTTAATTTTGGCTTCTTTGTACAAGGAGGCACAGTGGGGGCCTAAAACTCAAGTCAATGGGGTTTGGTGAGGTATTGGGCCTAATGGACCCAATGACATGATTGTCCAATCCCCATATAATTGCTTTGATGAGTAATGGGAATGCATTGTGATTGGATAGGTTTAGTAATACCCAAAACATGTTTGGTAATTACCTAAAAGCATATGATATGTTGTGAATTAGGGATTTTTTGTACAAGGAGGGCCAATGGGGGCCCAAAACTCAAGTCAATGGGGTTTGGTGAGGTATTGGGCTATTGGACTCAGTGGCATGGTTGTCCAATCCCCATAGGATTGCTTTTATTAGTAATGGGAATGGATTGTGATTATATAGGTTTAGTAATACTCAAAACATGTTTGGTAATCACCTAACATCATATGATTTAGGGTTAATTTGGGCTTTTTAGTACAAGGAGGGACAATGGGGGCCCAAAAGTCATGTGAATGGTGTTTGGTGAGGTATTGGTCCTACTGGGCCCAGTTGCATGATTGTCTAATCCCCATAGGATTGCTTTGATGTGTAATGATAAATGATTGTCATTGGGAGATAATCCTCCACTTAGTAGTTTGGTAATCTTCAGAACATGTTAGGTAATTACCTTAAAGCATATGATTGGGGTTAATTTAGGCTTCTTTATACAAGGAGGCACAGTGGGGGCCTAAAACTGAAGTCAATTTGGTTTGGTGAGGTATTGGGCCTAATAGACCCAATGACATGATTGTCCAATCCCCATATGATTGCTTTGTTGAGTAATGAGAATGGATTATGATTGGATAGGTTTAGTAATACCCAAAATATGTTTGGTAATTACCTAAAAACATATGATCTAGGGTTAATTTGGGCTTTGATGTGACCAAGTTATATGCGATTATAGAGTGTTGAGAAGTCCATTTTACTAAGGTTTAAGGTTTAAGAAGGAGAGTTTTACTCATCTATACCTTAGTGTGGAGAAGAGGGAGTTATGATGAATTTGCAGTATTAGAGGAGATTTAAGGATATTTTGTGGTTCCATATGCTTTTGATCATTTACAGGTGGATTAAGCTCACAAAGTTCCTTGAAGTCTAGATCTTGATGGTTGTCATCCAAGTTCATCTCTTTGTAGCTCTACGGCATTGTGTGCCCACCATGGACGTTGAAGTGCCCACCTCGAGCGTTTGTGGAGAAGGTTGGATGCTGGGCAGTAGTGAGTGCCCGAGCTGGGCACCACACACGCACGGCCCGTGCTTATCGAGCAGAGTATCATGCGCAGCATAGGATGCCCGACTCGCGCACAACAAGCGCACGACTCGCGCATATCGAGCGGAAGCAGCTGCTGGACAGCATCGAGTGCCCGACTCGTGCGCAAGACATGCCCGACTCGCGCGCTTCGAGCGAGGGCTGAAGCTTGGCAACAGCAAAGGCCCGAGCCGCGCACCAGTATCGCGCGAGTCGCGCACTTCGAGCGTTGGCTGAATTTTTGGGCAGGAGCGAAGGCCCGACTCGCGCACTAATAGAGTTCGACTCGCGCACTTCGACGCGGCTACGACTCTTCGGCAGTTTTCAGCTTTCCTTAGGTTTTATTAATGAAGAAAACGTTTTGTTGGATATCTTGTAATTTCTGGACTGAATTAGAGAGGATAGAGAGAAGAACCCTAATCCCTATTTTCTCCCTTTTTGTGTTTCGAATAATTAGTTTGAAGATTTGCTTGATGGATGCTATGTCGATTGTAGCCTAAATCTAGTCTTGAGAACGGTTAATCAAGCTTCGGTCTATTATTGTGAGGTTTCTCTTTGTTAACTTTTTCTTAATTATAATTGTGATTTCTTGATTTTAATCTATGATTGTGGTATGTATTGCTAGGAGTACTACTAGTTTATACATTCGATTTATCATTTGCTAGGAGTTTAGAATTGATGCCGATTCATCTGTTCTTCTTTCATGAGTAGCAATCTAGGGTTTGATTAATGAATCTGATTATTCTTGATTAATCACTAGAGAAATCACAAGTTCCAATTTGAATATGTTGTGCTAGCAATTTGTTAATTGGCTCATTGTTTCCTAGTTCGTTGATGTTCTATTGATTTGAATTTAATCTCTGATTAGATTAGATTAATCTTTAGTTCAAGTTTTATGATCATCTGATTGTGATTGTTTAACGGTACTTGTATTGGAAAGAAGGAAAATAAACTTTTATCATTGGTAGCGCGTACGACCGCGTCCCACCAGCCTTTTTAGTACAAGGAGGGACAATGGGGGCTCAAAACTCAAGTCAATGGGGTTTGGTGAGGTATTGGGCCTAATGGATTCAGTGGCATGGTTGTCCAATCCCCATAGGATTGCTTTTATGAGTAATAGGAATGGATAATGATTGGATAAGTTTAGTCATACCCAAAACCAGTTTGGTAATTACCTAAAAGCATATGATCTTGGGTTGATTTGGGCTTTTTAGTATAAGGAGAAACAATAGGGGCCCAAAATTCAAGTCAATGGGGTTTGGTGAGGTATTGGTCCTACTGGACCCATTGGCATGATTGTCCAATTCCCATAGGATTGCTTTGATGAGTAATGATAAATGATTGTCATTGGGAGAACATCCTCAACTTAGTAGTTTGGTAATCTTCAGAACATGTTTGGTAATTAACTTAAAGCATATGATTGGGGTTAATTTAGGCTTCTTTGTACAACGAGGCACAGTGGGGGCTCAAAACTCAAGTTAATGGGGTTTGGTGAGGTATTGGGCCTAATGGACCTAATGACATGATTGTCCAATCCCCATAGGATTGCTTTAATGAGTAATGATAAATGATTGTCATTAGGAGAACATCCTCCACTTAGTAGTTTGGTAATCTTCAGAACATGTTTGCTAATTACCTTAAAGCATATGATTGGGGTTAATTAAGGCATCTTTGTACAAGGAGGCACAGTGAGGGCCTAAAACTCAAGTCAATGGGGATTGGTGAGGTATTGGGCCTAATGGACCCAATGACATGATTGTCCAATCCGCATATGATTGCTTTGATGAGTAATGGGAATGGATTGTGATTGGATAGGTTTAGTAATACCCAAAACATGTTTGGTAATTACCTAAAAACATATGATATGGGGTGAATTTGGGCTTTTTTGTACAAGGAGGGACAATGGGGGCCCAAAACTCAAGTCAATGGGGTTTGGTGAGGTATTGGGCTAATGGACTCAGTGGCATGGTTGTCCAATCCCCGTAGGATTGCTTTTATTAGTAATGGGAATGGATTGTGAATAGATAGGTTTAGCAATACTCAAAACATGTTTGGTAATTACCTAACATCATATGATTTAGGGTTAATTTGGGCTTTTTAGTACAAGGAGGGACAATGGGGGCCCAAAATTCATGTGAATGGGTTTAGTGAGGTATTGGTCCTACTGGACCCAGTGGCATGATTGTCCAATCCCCATAGGATTGCAATGATGTGTAATGATAAATGATTGTCATTGGAAGCTGATCCTCCACTTAGTAGTTTGGTAATCTTCATAACATGTTAGATAA
The DNA here is from genome assembly GCA_947648045.1 of Beta corolliflora. Lineage (NCBI taxonomy): Eukaryota > Viridiplantae > Streptophyta > Magnoliopsida > Caryophyllales > Amaranthaceae > Beta > Beta corolliflora. The sequence continues at coordinate 57,299 of CANSZD010002554.1, forward strand.
TTAACTTAAAGCATATGATTGGGGTTAATTTATGCTTCTTTGTACAAGGAGGCACCGTGGGGGCCCAAAACTCAAGTCAATGGGGTTTGGTGAGGTATTGGGCCTAATGGACCCAATGACATGATTGTCCAATCCCTATAGAATTGCTTTAATGAGTAATGATAAATGATTGTCATTAGGAGAACATCCTCCACTTAGTAGTTTGGTAATCTTCAGAACATGTTTGTTAATTACCTTAAAGCATATGATTGGGGTTAATTAAGGCTTCTTTGTACAAGGAGGCACAGTGAGGGCCTAAAACTCAAGTCAATGGGGATTGGTGAGGTATTGGGCTAATGGACTCAGTGGCATGGTTGTCCAATCCCCATAGGATTGCTTTTATTAGTAATGAGAATGGATTGTGATTAGATAGGTTTAATAATACTCAAAACATGTTTGGAAATTACCTAAAATCATATGATCTAGGGTCAATTTGGGCTTTTTAGTACAAGGAGGGACAATGGGGGCCCAAAAGTCAAGTCAATGGGGTTTTGTAAGGTATTGGTCCTACTGGACCCAGTGTCATGATTGTCCAATCCCCATAGGATTGCAATGATGTGTAATGATAAATGATTGTCATTGGGAGAAGATCCTCCACTTATTAGTTTGGTAATCTTCAGAACATGTTTGGTAATTACCTTAAAGCATATGATTGGGGTTAATTTAGGCTTCTTTGTACAAGGAGGCACAGTGGGGGCCCAAAACTGAAGTCAATGGGGGTACGGTGAGGTACTGGGCCTAATAGACCCAATGACATGATTGTCCAATCCCCATAGGATTGCTTTTATGAGTAATGGGAATGGATTGTGATTAGATAGGTTTAGTATTACCCAAAACATGTTTGGTAGTTACCTAAAAGTATATGATCTAGGGTTAATTTGGGCTTTTTAGTACAAGGAGAGACAATGGGGGCCTAAAATTCAAGTCAATGGGGTTTGGTGAGGTATTGGTCCTACTGGACCCAGTGGCATGATTGTCCAATCCCCATAGCATTGCTTTGATGAGTAATGATAAATGATTGTCATTGGGAGATGATCCTCCACTTAGTAGTTTGGTAATCTTTATAACATATTTGGTAATAACCTTAAAGCATATGATTGGGGTTAATTTAGGCTTCTTTGTACAAGGAGGCACAGTGGGGGCCCAAAACTGATGTCAATGGGGTTTGGTGAGGTATTGGGCCTAATAGACCCAATGCCATGACTGTCCAATCCCCATATGATTGCTTTGATGAGTAATGGGAATGGATTGTTATTGGATAGGTTTAGCAATACCCAAAACATGTTTGGTAATTACCTAAAAGCATATGATATGTGGTGAATTTGGGCTTTTTTGTACATGGATGGACAATGGGGGTCCTAAACTCAAGTCAATGGGGTTTGGTGAGGTATTGGGCAAATGGACTCATTGGCATGGTTGTGCAATCCCCATTGGATTGCTTTTATTAGTAATGGGAATGGATTGTGATTAGATAAGTTTAATAATACTCAAAACATGTTTGGTAATTACCTAAAATCATATGATCTAGGGTTAATTTGGGCTTTTTAGTACAAGGAGGGACAATGGGGGCCCAAAAGTCAAGTCAATGGGGTTTTGTGAGGTATTGGTCCTACTGGACCCAGTGGCATGATTGTCCAATCCCCATAGGATTGCTTTGATGTGTAATGATAAATGATTGTCATTGGGAGATGATCCTCCACTTATTTGTTTGGTAATCTTCAGAACATGTTTGGTATTTACCTTAAAGCATATGATTGGGGTTAATTTTGGCTTCTTTGTACAAGGAGGCACAGTGGGGGCCTAAAACTCAAGTCAATGGGGTTTGGTGAAGTATTGGGCCTAATGGACCCAATGACATGATTGTCCAATCCCCATATAATTGCTTTGATGAGTAATGGGAATGCATTGTGATTGGATAGGTTTAGTAATACCCAAAACATGTTTGGTAATTACCTAAAAGCATATGATATGTTGTGAATTAGGGCTTTTTTGTACAAGGAGGGCCAATGGGGGCCCAAAACTCAAGTCAATGGGGTTTGGTGAGGTATTGGGCTATTGGACTCAGTGGCATGGTTATCCAATCCCCATAGGATTGCTTTTATTAGTAATGGGAATGGATTGTGATTATATAGGTTTAGTAATACTCAAAACATGTTTGGTAATCACCTAACATCATATGATTTAGGGTTAATTTGGGCTTTTTAGTACAAGGAGGGATAATGGGGGCCCAAAAGTCATGTGAATGGGGTTTGGTGAGGTATTGGTCCTACTGGGCCCAGTTGCATGATTGTCCAATCCCCATTGGATTGCTTTGATGTGTAATGATAAATGATTGTCATTGGGAGATAATCCTCCACTTAGTAGTTTGGTAATCTTCAGAACATGTTAGGTAATTACCTTAAAGCATATGATTGGGGTTAATTTAGGCTTCTTTATACAAGGAGGCACAGTGGGGGCCTAAAACTGAAGTCAATTTGGTTTGGTGAGGTATTGGGCCTAATGGACTCAGTGGCATGGTTGTCCAATCCCCATAGGATTCCTCATATGAGTAATAGGAATGGATAATGATTGGATAGGTTTAGTAATACCCAAAACCAGTTTGGTAATTACCTAAAAGCATATGATCTAGGGTTGATTTGGGCTTTTTAGTATAAGGAGAAACAATGGGGGCCCAAAATTCAAGTCAATGGGGTTTGGTGAGGTATTGGTCCTACTGGACCCATTGGCATGATTGTCCAATTCCCATAGGATTGCTTTGATGAGTAATGATAAATGATTGTCATTGGGAGAACATCCTCCACTTAGTAGTTTGGTAATCTTCAGAACATGTTTGGTAATTAACTTAAAGCATATGATTGGGGTTAATTTAGGCTTCTTTGTACAAGGAGGCACAGTGGGGGCTCAAAACTCATGTTAATGGGGTTTGGTGAGGTATTGGGCCTAATAAACCCAATGACATGATTGTCCAATCCCCATAGGATTGCTTTAATGAGTAATGATAAATGATTGTCATTAGGAGAACATCCTCCACTTAGTAGTTTGGTAATCTTCAGAACATGTTTGCTAATTACCTTAAAGCATATCATTGGGGTTAATTAAGGCATCTTTGTACAAGGAGGCACAGTGAGGGCCTAAAACTCAAGTCAATGGGGATTGGTGAGGTATTGGGCCTAATGGACCCAATGACATGATTGTCCAATCCGCATATGATTGCTTTGATGAGTAATGGGAATGGATTGTGATTGGATAGGTTTAGTAATACCCAAAACATGTTTGGTAATTACCTAAAAACATATGATATGGGGTGAATTTGGGCTTTTTTGTACAAGGAGGGACAATGGGGGCCCAAAACTCAAGTCAATGGGGTTTGGTGAGGTATTGGGCTAATGGACTCAGTGGCATGGTTGTCCAATCCCCATAGGATTGCTTTTATTAGTAATGGGAATGGATTGTGATTAGATAGGTTTAGCAATACTCAAAACATGTTTGGTAATTACCTAACATCATATGATTTAGGGTTAATTTGGGCTTTTTTGTACAAGGAGGGACAATGGGGGCCCAAAATTCATGTGAATGGGTTTGGTGAGGTATTGGTCCTACTGGACCCAGTGGCATGATTGTCTAATCCCCATAGGATTGCAATGATGTGTAATGATAAATGATTGTCATTGGAAGCTGATCCTCCACTTAGTAGTTTGGTAATCTTCAGAACATGTTAGATAATTAACTTAAAGCATATGATTGGGGTTAATTTAGGCTTCTTTGTACAAGGAGGCACGAGAGGGGCCCAAAACCAAGTCAATCATGGGGTACGGTGAGGTATTGGGCCTAATAGACCCAATGACATGATTGTCCAATCCCCATATGGTTGCTTTGATGTGTAATGGGAATGGATTGTGATTGGATAGGTTTAGTAATGCCCGAAAGATGTTTGGTAATTACCTAAAAATATATGATCTAGGGTTAATTTGGGCTTTTTAGTACAAGGAGGGACAATGGGGGCCCATAACTCAAGTCAATGGGGTTTGGTGAGGTATTGGGCCAAATGGACTCAGCGGCATGGTTGTTCAATCCCCATAGGATTACTTTTATGAGTAATGGGAATGGATTGTGATTAGATAGGTTTAGTATTACCCAAAACATGTTTGGTAGTTACCTAAAAGTATATGATCTAGGGTTAATTTGGGCTTTTTAGTACAAGGAGAGACAATGGGGGCCTAAAATTCAAGTCAATGGGGTTTGGTGAGGTATTGGTCCCTTTTGGACCCGGTGGCATGATTGTCCAATCCCCATAGGATTGCTTTGATGAGTAATGATAAATGATTGTCATTGGGAGAACATCCTCCACTTAGAAGTTTGGTAATCTTCAGAACATGTTTGGTAATTACCTTAAAGAATATGATTGGGGTTAATTTAGGCTTCTTTGTACATGGAGGCACAGTGGGGGCCCATAACTCAAGTCAACGGGGTTTGGTGAGGTATTCGGCCTAATGGACCCAATGACATGATTGTCCAATCCCCATATGATTGCTTTGATGAGTAATGGAAATGGATTGTGATTGGATAGGTTTAGTAATACCCAAATCATGATTGGTAATTACCTAAAAGCATATGATATGTGGTGAATTTGGGCTTTTTTGTACAAGGAGGGACAATGGGGGCCCAAAATTCAAGTCAATGAGGTTTGGTGAGGTATTAGGCTAATGGACTCAGTGGCATGGTTGTCCAATCCCCATAGGATTGCTTTTATTAGTAATGGGAATGGATTGTGATTAGATAGGTTTAATAATACTCAAAACATGTTTGGAAATTACCTAAAATCATATGATCTAGGGTCAATTTGGGCTTTTTAGTACAAGGAGGGACAATGGGGGCCCAAAAGTCAAGTCAATGGGGTTTGGTAAGGTATTGGTCCTACTGGACCCAGTGGCATGATTGTCCAATCCCCATAGGATTGCTTTGATGTGAAATGATAAATGATTCTCATTGGGAGATGATCCTCCACTTATTAGTTTGGTAATCTTCAGAACATGTTTGGTAATTACCTTAAAGCATATGATTGGGGTTAATTTAGGCTTCTTTGTACAGGGATGCACAGTGGGGTCCCAAAACTCAAGTCAATGGGGTTTGGTGAGGTATTGGGCCTAATGGACCCAATGACATGATTGTCCAATCCGCATATGATTGCTTTGATGAATAATGGGAATGGATTGTGATTGGATAGGTTTAGTAATACCCAAAACATGTTTGGTAATTACCTAAAAGCATATGATATGGGGTGAATTTGGGCTTTTTTGTACAAGGAGGGACAATGGGGGCCCAAAACTCATGTCAATGGGGTTTGGTGAGGTATTGGGCTAATGGACTCAGTGGCATGGTTGTCCAATCCCCATAGGATTGCTTTTATTAGTAATGGGAATGGATTGTGATTAGATAGGTTTAGCAATACTCAAAACATGTTTGGTAATTACCTAACATCATATGATTTAGGGTTAATTTGGGCTTTTTTGTACAAGGAGGGACAATGGGGGCCCAAAATTCATGTGAATGGGTTTGGTGAGGTATTGGTCCTACTGGACCCAGTGGCATGATTGTCTAATCCCCATAGGATTGCAATGATGTGTAATGATAAATGATTGTCATTGGAAGCTGATCCTCCACTTAGTAGTTTGGTAATCTTCAGAACATGTTAGATAATTAACTTAAAGCATATGATTGGGGTTAATTTAGGCTTCTTTGTACAAGGAGGCACAGAGGGGGCCCAAAACTGAAGTCAATGGGGTACGGTGAGGTATTGGGCCTAATAGACCCAATGACATGATTGTCCAATCCCCATATGGTTGCTTTGATGTGTAATGGGAATGGATTGTGATTGGATAGGTTTAGTAATGCCCGAAAGATGTTTGGTAATTACCTAAAAATATATGATCTAGGGTTAATTTGGGCTTTTTAGTACAAGGAGGGACAATGGGGGCCCATAACTCAAGTCAATGGGGTTTAGTGAGGTATTGGGCCAAATGGACTCAGCGGCATGGTTGTTCAATCCCCATAGGATTACTTTTATGAGTAATGGGAATGGATTGTGATTAGATAGGTTTAGTATTACCCAAAACATGTTTGGTAGTTACCTAAAAGTATATGATCTAGGGTTAATTTGGGCTTTTTAGTACAAGGAGAGACAATGGGGGCCTAAAATTCAAGTCAATGGGGTTTGGTGAGGTATTGGTCCTACTGGACCCAGTGGCATGATTGTCCAATCCCCATAGGATTGCTTTGATGAGTAATGATAAATGATTGTCATTGGGAGAACATCCTCCACTTAGAAGTTTGGTAATCTTCAGAACATGTTTGGTAATTACCTTAAAGAATATGATTGGGGTTAATTTAGGCTTCTTTGTACATGGAGGCACAGTGGGGGCCCATAACTCAAGTCAACGGGGTTTGGTGAGGTATTCGGCCTAATGGACCCAATGACATGATTGTCCAATCCCCATATGATTGCTTTGATGAGTAATGGAAATGGATTGTGATTGGATAGGTTTAGTAATACCCAAATCATGATTGGTAATTACCTAAAAGCATATGATATGTGGTGAATTTGGGCTTTTTTGTACAAGGAGGGACAATGGGGGCCCAAAATTCAAGTCAATGAGGTTTGGTGAGGTATTAGGCTAATGGACTCAGTGGCATGGTTGTCCAATCCCCATAGGATTGCTTTTATAAGTAATGGGAATGGATTGTGATTAGATAGGTTTAGTAATACTCAAAACATGTTTGAAAATTACATAACATCATATGATCTAAGGTTAATTTGGGCTTTTTAGTACAAGGAGGGACAATGGGGGCCCAAAAGTCAAGTCAATCGGGTTTGGTGTGGTATTGGTCCTACTGGACCTAGTGGCATGATTGTCCAATCCCCATAGATTGCTTTGATGTGTAATGATAAATGATTGTCATTGGGAGATGATCCTCCACTTAGTAGTTTGGTAATCTTTATAACATATTTGGTAATTACCTTAAAGCATATGATTGGGGTTAATTTAGGCTTCTTTGTACAAGGAGGCACAGTGGGGGCCCAAAACTGATGTCAATGGGGTTTGGTGAGGTATTGGGCCTAATAGACCCAATGCCATGACTGTCCAATCCCCATATGATTGCTTTGATGAGTAATGGGAATGGATTGTTATTGGATAGGTTTAGTAATACCCAAAAGATGTTTGGTAATTACCAAAAAACATATGATCTAGGGTTCATTTGGGCTTTTTAGTACAAGGAGGGACAATGGGGGCCCAAAACTCAAGGCAATGGGGTTTGGTGAGTTATTGGGCTAATGGACTCAGTGGCATGGTTGTCCAATCCCCATTGAATTGCTTTTATTAGTAATGGGAATGGATTGTGATTAGATAGGTTTAATAATACTCAAAACATGTTTGGTAATTACCTAAAATCATATGATCTAGGGTTAATTTGGGCTTTTTAGTACAAGGAGGGACAATGGGGGCCCAAAAGTCAAGTCAATGGGGTTTGGTAAGGTATTGGTCCTACTGGACCCAGTGGCATGATTGTCCAATCCCCATAGGATTGCTTTGATGTGTAATGATAAATGATTCTCATTGGGAGATGATCCTCCACTTATTAGTTTGGTAATCTTCAGAACATGTTTGGTAATTACCTTAAAGCATATGATTGGGGTTAATTTAGGCTTCTTTGTACAGGGATGCACAGTGGGGTCCCAAAACTCAAGTCAATGGGGTTTGGTGAGGTATTGGGCCTAATGGACCCAATGACATGATTGTCCAATCCCCATATGATTGCTTTGATGAGTAATGGGAATGGATTGTGATTGGATAGGTTTAGTAATACCCAAAACATGTTTGGTTATTACCTAAAAGCATATGATATGTGGTGAATTTGGGCTTTTTTGTACAATGAGGGGCAATGGGGGCCCAAAACTCAAGTCAATGGGGTTTGGTGAGGTATTGGGCTAATGGACTCAGTGGCATGGTTGTCCAATTCCCATAGGATTGCTTTTATAAGTAATGGGAATGGATTGTGATTAGATAGGTTTAGTAATACTCAAAACATGTTTGAAAATTACATAACATCATATGATCTAAGGTTAATTTGGGCTTTTTAGTACAAGGAGGGACAATGGGGGCCCAAAAGTCAAGTCAATCGGGTTTGGTGTGGTATTGGTCCTACTGGACCTAGTGGCATGATTGTCCAATCCCCATAGATTGCTTTGATGTGTAATGATAAATGATTGTCATTGGGAGATGATCCTCCACTTAGTAGTTTGGTAATCTTTATAACATATTTGGTAATTACCTTAAAGCATATGATTGGGGTTAATTTAGGCTTCTTTGTACAAGGAGGCACAGTGGGGGCCCAAAACTGATGTCAATGGGGTTTGGTGAGGTATTGGGCCTAATAGACCCAATGCCATGACTGTCCAATCCCCATATGATTGCTTTGATGAGTAATGGGAATGGATTGTTATTGGATAGGTTTAGTAATACCCAAAAGATGTTTGGTAATTACCAAAAAACATATGATCTAGGGTTCATTTGGGCTTTTTAGTACAAGGAGGGACAATGGGGGCCCAAAACTCAAGGCAATGGGGTTTGGTGAGTTATTGGGCTAATGGACTCAGTGGCATGGTTGTCCAATCCCCATAGAATTGCTTTTATTAGTAATGGGAATGAATTGTGATTAGATAGGTTTAATAATACTCAAAACATGTTTGGTAATTACCTAAAATCATATGATCTAGGGTTAATTTGGGCTTTTTAGTACAAGGAGGGACAATGGGGTCCCAAAAGTGAAGTCAATGGGGTTTTGTGAGGTATTGGTCCTACTGGACCCAGTGGCATGATTGTCCAATCCCCATAGGATTGCTTTGATGTGTAATGATAAATGATTGTCATTGGGAGATGATCCTCCACTTATTAGTTTGGTAATCTTCAGAACATGTTTGGTAATTACCTTAAAGCATATGATTGGCTTTAATTTTGGCTTCTTTGTACAAGGAGGCACAGTGGGGGCCCATAACTTAAGTCAATGGGGTTTGGTGAGGTAGTCGGCAAATTGGACCCAATGACATGATTGTCCAATCCCCATATGATTGCTTTGATGAGTAATGGAAATGGATTGTGACTGGATAGGTTTAGTAATACCCATAACATGTTTGGTAATTACCTAAAATAATATGATATGGGATGAATTTGGGCTTTTTTGTGCAAGGAGGGACAATGGAGGCCCAAAACTGAAGTCAATGGGGTTTGGTGAGGTATTGGGCCTAATGGACTTAGTGGCATGGCTGTCCAATCCCCATAGGATTGCTTTTATGAGTAATGTGAATGGATTGTGATTAGATACGTTTAGTAATACCCAAAACATGTTTGGTAATTACCTAAAAGCATATGATCTAGGGTTAATTAGGGCTTTTTAGTACAAGGAGATACAATGGGGGCCGAAAATTCAAGTCAATGGGGTTTGGTGAGGTATTGGTCCTACTGGACCCAGTGGCATGATTGTCCAATCCCCATTGGATTGCTTTGATGAGTAATGATAAATGATTGTCATTGGGAGAACATCCTCCACTTAGTAGTTTGGTAATCTTCATAACATGTTTGGTAATTACCTTAAAGCATATGATTGGCGTTAATTTAGGCTTCTTTGTACAAGGAGGCACATTGGGGGCCCAAAATTCAAGTCAATGGGGTTTGGTGAGGTATTGGGCCTAATGGACCAAATGACATGATTGTCCAATCCCCATATGATTGCTTTGATGAGTAATGGGAATGGATTGTGATTGGATAAGTTTAGTAATACCCAAAACATGTTTGGTAATTACCTAAAAGCATATGATATGGGGTGAATTTGGGCTTTTTTGTAAAAGGAGGGACAATGGAGGGCCAAAACTGAAGTCGATGGGGTTTGGTGAGGTATTGGGCCGAATGGACTCAGTGGCATGGTTGTCCAATCCCCATAAGATTGTTTTTATGAGTAATGGGAATGGATTGTAATTAGTTATGTTTAGTAATACCCAAAACATGTTTGGTAATTACCTAAAAGCATATGATCTATGGTTAATTTGGGCTTTTTAGTACAAGGAGAGAAAATGGGGGCCAAAAATTCAAGTCAATGGGGTTTGGTGAGGTATGGGTCCTACTGGACCAAGTGGCATGATTGTTTAATCCCCATAGGGTTGCTTTGTTGTGTAATGGAAAATGATTGTGATTGGGAGAACATCCTCAACTTAGTAGTTTGGTAATCTTCAGAACATGTTTGGTAATTACCTTAAAGCATATGATTGGGGATAATTCAGGCTTCTTTGTACATGGAGGCACAGTGGGGTCCCAAAATTCAAGTCAATGGGGTTTGGTGAGGTATTGGGCCTAATGGACCCAATGGCATAATTGTCCATTCCCCATATGATTGCTTTGATGAGTAATGGGAATGGATTGTGATTGGATAGGTTTAGTAATACCCAAAACATGTTGGGTTATTACCTAAAAGCATATGATATGTAGTGAATTTGGGCTTTTTTGTACAATGAGGGGCAATGGGGGCCCAAAACTCAAGTCAATGGGGTTTGGTGAGGTATTGGGCTAATGGACTCAGTGGCATGGTTGTCCAATCCCCATAGGATTGCTTTTATTAGTAATGGGAATGGATTGTGATTAGATAAGTTTAGTAATACTCAAAAAATGTTTGGTAATTACCTAACATCATATGATCTAGGGTTAATTTGGGCTTTTTAGTACAAGGAGGGACAATGGGGGCCCAAAAGTCAAGTCAATCGGGATTGGTGAGGTATTGGTCCTACTGGACCCAGTGGCATGATTGTCCAATCCCCATTGGATTGCTTTGATGAGTAATGATAAATGATTGTCATTGGGAGAACATCCTCCACTTAGTAGTTTGGTAATCTTCATAACATGTTTGGTAATTACCTTAAAGCATATGATTGGCGTTAATTTAGGCTTCTTTGTACAAGGAGGCACATTGGGGGCCCAAAATTCAAGTCAATGGGGTTTGGTGAGGTATTGGGCCTAATGGACCAAATGACATGATTGTCCAATCCCCATATGATTGCTTTGATGAGTAATGGGAATGGATTGTGATTGGATAGGTTTAGTAATACCCATAACATGTTTGGTAATTACCTAAAAGCATATGATATGGGATGAATTTGGGCTTTTTTGTACAAGGAGGGACAATGGTGGCCCAAAACTGAAGTCAATGGGGTTGGGTGAGGTATTGGGCCTAATGGACTCAGTGGCATGGCTGTCCAATCCCCATAGGATTGCTTTTATGAGTAATGGGAATGGATTGTGATTAGATACGTTTAGTAATACCCAAAACATGTTTGGTAATTCCCTAAAAGCATATGATCAAGGGTTAATTTGGGCTTTTTAGTACAAGGAGAGACAATGGGGGCCGAAAATTCAAGTTAATGGGGTTTGGTGAGGTATTGGTCCTACTGGACCTAGTGGCATGATTGTCCAATCCCCATAGGATTGCTTAGATGAGTAATGATAATTGATTGTCATTGGGAGAACATCCTCCACTTAGTAGTTTGGTAATCTTCAGAACATGTTTAGTAATTACCTTAAAGCATATGATTGGGGTCAATTTAGGCTTCTTTGTACAGGGAGGCACAGTGGGGGCCCAAAACCCAAGTCAATGGGGTTTGGTGAGGTATTGGGCCTAATGGACCAAATGACATGATTGACCAATCCCCATATGATTGCTTTGATGAGTAATGGGAATGAATTGTGATTGGATAAGTTTTGTAATACCCAAAACATGTTTGGTAATTACCTAAAAGCATATGATATGGGGTGAATTTTGGCTTTTTTGTACAAGGAGGGGCAATGGAGGCCCAAAACTGAAGTCAATGGGGTTTGGTGAGTTATTAGGCCTAATGAACTCAGTGGCATGGTTGTCCAATCCCCATAGGATTGCATTTATGAGTAATGGGAATGGATTGTGATTAGATACGTTTAGTAATACCGAAAAACATGTTTGGTAATTACCTAAAAGCATATGATTTAGGGTTAATTTGGGCTTTTTAGTACAAGGAGAGACGATGGGGGACGAAAATTCATGTCAATGGGGTTTGGTGAGGTATTGGTCCAACTGGACCCGGTGGCCCGATTGTTCAATCCCCATAGGATTGCTTTGATGAGTAATGATAAATGATTGTAACTGGGAGAACATCCTCCACTTAGTAGTTTGGTAATCTTCAGAACATGTTTGGTAATTACCTTAAAGCATATGATTGGGGTTAATTTAGGCTTCTTTGTACAAGGAGGCATAGTTGGGCCCAAAACTCAAGTCAATGGGGTTTGGTGAGGTCTTGGGCCTAATGATCCCAAGGACATGATTGTCTAATTCCCATATGATTGCTTTGATGAGTAATGGGAATGGATTGTGATTGGATAGGTTTAGTAATACCCAAAACATGTTTGGTAATTACCTAAAAGCATATGATATGTGGTGAATGGACCCAATGACATGAATGTCCAATCTCCATATGATTGCTTTGATGAGTAATGGGAATGGATTGTGAATGGATAGGTTTAGTAATATCCAAACATGTTTGGTAATTACCCAAAAGCATATGATACGTGGTGAATTTGGGCATTTTTGTACAAGGAGGGACAATGGGGGCCCAAAACTCAAGTCAATGGGGTTTGGTGAGGTATTGGGCCAATGGACTCAGTGGCATGGTTGTCCAATCCCCATAGGATTGCTTTTATTAGTAATGGGAATGGATTGTGATTAGATAGGTTTAGTAATACTCAAAAAATGTTTGGTAATTACCTAACATCATATGATCTAGGGTTAATTTGGGCTTTTTAGTACAAGGAGGGACAATGGGGGCCCAAAAGTCAAGTCAATCGGGTTTGGTGAGGTATTGGTCCTACTGGACCCAGTGGCATGATTGTCCAATCCCCATAGGATTGCTTTGATGAGTAATGATAAATTATTGTCATTGGGAGAACATCCTCCACTTAGTAGTTTGGTAATCTTCAGAACATGTTTGGTAATTACCTTAAAGCTTATGATTGGCGTTAATTTAGGCTTCTTTGTACAAGGAGGCACAGTAGGGGCCCAAAATTCAAGTCAATGGGGTTTGGTGAGGTATTGGGCCTAATGGAACAAATGACATGATTGTCCAATCCCCATATGATTGTTTGATGAGTAATGGGAATGGATTGTGATTGGATAGGTTTAGTAATACCCAAAACATGTTTGGTAATTACCTAGAAGCATATGATATGGGGTGAATTTGGGCTTTTTTGTAAATGGAGGGACAATGAAGGCCCAAAACTGAAGTCAATGGGGTTTGGTGAGGTATTGGTCCTACTGGACCCAGTGGGATGATTGTCCAATCCCCATAGGATTGCTTTGATGAGTAATGATAAATGATTGTCATTGGGAGAACATCCTCCACTTAGTAGTTTGGTAATCTTCAGAACATGTTTGGTAATTACCTTAAAGCATATGATTGGAGTTAATTTAGACTTCTTTGTACAAGGAGGTACAGTGGGGGCCCATAACTCAAGTCAATGGGGTTTGGTGAGGTATTGGGCCTAATGGACCAAATGACATGATTGTCCAATCCCCATATGATTGCTTTGATGAGTAATGGGAATGGATTGTGATTGGATAGGTTTAGTAATACCCAAAAGATCTTTGGTAATTACCTAAAAGCATTTGATATGGGGTGAATTTGGGCTTTTCTGTAAAAGGAGGGACAATGGAGGCCCAAAACTGAAGTCAATGGGGTTTGGTGAGGTATTGGGCCTAATGGACTCAGTGGCATGGCTGTCCAATCCCCATAGGATTGATTTTATGAGTAATGGGAATGGATTTTTGTTAGATACGTTTAGTAATACCCAAAACATGTTTGGTAAATATCTAAAAGCATATGATCTAGGGTTAATTTGGGCTTTTTAGTACAAGGAGAGACAATGGGGGCCGAAAATTCAAGTCAATGGGGTTTGGTGAGGTATTGGTCCTACTGGACCCAGTGGCATGATTGTCCAATCCCCAAAGGATTGCTTTGATGAGTAATGATAAATGATTGTCATTGGGAGATGATCCTCCACTTATTAGTTTGGTAATCTTCAGAACATGTTTGGTAATTACCTTAAAGCATATGATTGGGGTTAGTTTAGGCTTCTTTGTACAAGGAGGCATAGTGGGGGCCTATAACTTAAGTCAATGGGGGGTTTGGTGAGGTATTCGGCCTAATGGACCCAATGACATGATTGTCCAATCCCCATATGATTGCTTTGATGAGTAATGGAAATGGATTGTGATTGGATAGGTTTAGTAATACCCATAACATGTTTGGTAATTACCTAAAAGCATATGATATGGGATGAATTTGGGCTTTTTTGTACAAGGAGGGACAATGGTGGCCCAAAACTGAAGTCAATGGGGTTGGGTGAGGTATTGGGCCTAATGGACTCAGTGGCATGGCTGTCCAATCCCCATAGGATTGCTTTTATGAGTAATGGGAATGGATTGTGATTAGATACGTTTAGTAATACCCAAAACATGTTTGGTAATTCCCTAAAAGCATATGATCAAGGGTTAATTTGGGCTTTTTAGTACAAGAAGAGACAATGGGGGCCAAAAATTCAAGTTAATGGGGTTTGGTGAGGTATTGGTCCTACTGGACCTAGTGGCATGATTGTCCATTCCCCATAGGATTGCTTAGATGAGTAATGATAATTGATTGTCATTGGGAGAACATCCTCCACTTAGTAGTTTGGTAATCTTCAGAACATGTTTGGTAATTACCTTAAAGCATATGATTGGGGTCAATTTAGGCTTCTTTGTACAAGGAGGCACAGTGGGGGCCCAAAACCCAAGTCAATGGGGTTTGGTGAGGTATTGGGCCTAATGGACCAAATGACATGATTGACCAATCCCCATATGATTGCTTTGATGCGTAATGGGAATGGATTGTGATTGGATAAGTTTTGTAATACCCAAAACATGTTTGGTAATTACCTAAAAGCATATGATATGGGGTGAATTATGGCTTTTTTGTACAAGGAGGGGCAATGGAGGCCAAAAACTGAAGTCAATGGGGTTTGGTGAGTTATTAGGCCTAATGAACTCAGTGGCATGGTTGTCCAATCCCCATAGGATTGCTTTTATGAGTAATGGGAATGGATTGTGATTAGATACGTTTAGTAATACCGAAAAACATGTTTGGTAATTACCTAAAAGCATATGATTTGGGGTTAATTTGGGCTTTTTAGTACAAGGAGAGACGATGGGGGACGAAAATTCATGTCAATGGGGTTTGATAAGGTATTGGTCCAACTGGACCCGGTGGCCCGATTGTTCAATCCCCATAGGATTGCTTTGATGAGTAATGATAAATGATTGTAACTGGGAGAACATCCTCCACTTAGTAGTTTGGTAATCTTCAGAACATGTTTGGTAATTACCTTAAAGCATATGATTGGGGTTAATTTAGGCTTCTTTGTACAAGGAGGCATAGTTGGGCCCAAAACTCAAGTCAATGGGGTTTGGTGAGGTCTTGGGCCTAATGGTCCCAAGGACATGATTGTCTAATCCCCATATGATTGCTTTGATGAATAATGGGAATGGATTGTGATTGGATAGGTTTAGTAATACCCAAAACATGTTTGGTAATTACCTAAAAGCATATGATATGTGGTGAATGGACCCAATGACATGATTGTCCAATCCCCATATGATTGCTTTGATGAGTAATGGGAATGGATTGTGAATGGATAGGTTTAGTAATATCCAAACATGTTTGGTAATTACCCAAAAGCATATGATACGTGGTGAATTTGGGCTTTTTTGTACAAGGAGGGACAATGGGGGCCCAAAACTCAAGTCAATGGGGTTTGGTGAGGTATTGGGCCAATGGACTCAGTGGCATGGTTGTCCAATCCCCATAGGATTGCTTTTATTAGTAATGGGAATGGATTGTGATTAGATAGGTTTAGTAATACTCAAAAAATGTTTGGTAATTACCTAACATCATATGATCTAGGGTTAATTTGGGCTTTTTAGTACAAGGAGGGACAATGGGGGCCCAAAAGTCAAGTCAATCGGGTTTGGTGAGGTATTGGTCCTACTGGACCCAGTGGCATGATTGTCCAATCCCCATAGGATTGCTTTGATGAGTAATGATAAATGATTGTCATTGGGAGAACATCCTCCTCTTAGTAGTTTGGTAATCTTCAGAACATGTTTGGTAATTACCTTAAAGCATATGATTGGCGTTAATTTAGCCTTCTTTGTACAAGGAGGCACAGTGGGGGCCCAAAATTCAAGTCAATGGGGTTTGGTGAGGTATTGGGCCTAATGGAACAAATGACATGATTGTCCAATCCCCATATGATTGTTTGATGAGTAATGGGAATGGATTGTGATTGGATAGGTTTAGTAATACCCAAAACATGTTTGGTAATTACCTAAAAGCATATGATATGCGGTGAATTTGGGCTTTTTTGTAAATGGAGGGACAATGAAGGCCCAAAACTGAAGTCAATGGGGTTTGGTGAGGTATTGGGCCTAATGGACTCAGTGGCATGGTTGTCCAATCCCCATAAGATAGCTTTTATGAGTAATGGGAATGGATTGTAATTAGATACGTTTAGTAATACCCAAAACATGTTTGGTAATTACCTAAAAGCATATGGTCTATGGTTAATTTGGGCATTTTAGTACAAGGAGAGACAATGGGGGCTGAAAATTCATGTCAATGGGGTTTGGTGAGGTATTCCTCAACTTATTAGTTTGGTAATCATCATAACATGTTTGGTAATTACCTTAAAGCATATGATTGGGGACAATTTAGGCTTCTTTGTACAAGGAGGCACAGTGGGGTCCCAAAACTCAAGTCAATGGGGTTTGGTGAGCTATTGGGCCTAATGGACCCAATGACATGATTGTCCAATCCCCATATGATTGCTTTGATGAGTAATGGGAATGGATTGTGATTGGATAGGTTTAGTAATACCCAAAACATGTTTGGTAATTACCTAAAAGCATACGAAATGTGGTGAGTTTGCGCTTTTTTGTACAATGAGGGGCAATGGGGGCCCAAAACTGAAGTCAATGGCGTGTGGTGAGGTATTTGGCTAATGGACTCAGTGGCATGGTTGTCCAATCCCCATAGGATTGCTTTTATTAGTAATGGGAATGGATTGTGATTAGATAGATTTAGTAATACTCAAAACTTGTTTGGGAATTACCTAACATCATATGATCTAGGTTTAATTTGGGCTTTTTAGTACAAGGAGGGACAATGG
Source organism: Beta corolliflora (assembly GCA_947648045.1). Lineage (NCBI taxonomy): Eukaryota > Viridiplantae > Streptophyta > Magnoliopsida > Caryophyllales > Amaranthaceae > Beta > Beta corolliflora. The sequence goes on from CANSZD010002554.1 coordinate 74,665, forward strand.
GGGCCCAAAAGTCAAGTCAATCGGGTTTGGTGAGGTATTGGTCCTACTGGACCCAGTGGCATGATTGTCCAATCCCCATAGGATTGCTTTCATGTGTACTGATAAATTATTGTCATTGGGAGATGGTCCTCCACTTAGTAGTTTGGTAATCTTCATAACATATTTGGTAATTACCTTAAAGCATATGATTGGGGTTAATTTAGGCTTCTTTGTACAAGGAGGCACAGAGGGGGCCCAAAACTGATGTCAATGGGGTTTGGTGAGGTATTGGGCCTAGTAGACCCAATGCCATGACTGTCCAATCCCCATATGATTGCTTTGATGAGTAATGGGAATGGATTGTTATTGGATAGGTTTAGTAATACCCAAAAGATGTTTGGTAATTACCTAAAAACATATGATCTAAGGTTCATTTGGGCTTTTTAGTACAAGGAGGGACAATGGGGGCCCAAACTCAAGGCAATGGGGTTTGGTGAGGTATTGGGCAAAAGGACTCAGTGGCATGGTTGTCCAATCCGCATAGGATTGCTTTTATTAGTAATGGGAATGGATTGTGATTAGATAGGTTTAGTAATACTCAAAACATGTTTGGTAATTACCTAACATCATATGATCTAGGGTTAATTTGGGCTTTTTAGTACAAGTAGGGACAATGGGGACACAAAAGTCATGTGAATGGGGTTTGGTGAGGTATTGGTCCTACTGGACCCAGTGGCATAATTGTCCAATCCCCATAGGATTGCTTTGATGTGAAATGATAAATGATTGTCATTGGGAGATGATCCTCCACTTAGTAGTTTGGTAATTTTCAGAACATGTTTGGTAATTACCTTAAAGCATATGATTGGGGTTAATTTAGGCTTCTTTGTACAAGGAGGCACAGTGGGGGCCCAAAACAAAAGTCAATGGGGTTTGGTGAGGTATTGGGCCTAATAGACCCAATGATATGATTGTCCAATCCCCATATGATTGCTTAGATGAGTAATGGGAATGGATTGTTATTGGATAGGTTTAGTAATACCCAAAATATGTTTGGTAATTACCTAAAAACATATGATCTAGGGTTAATTTGGGCTTTTTTGTACAAGGAGGGACAATGGAAGCCCAAAAGTCAAGTGAATGGGGTTTGGTGAGGTATTGGTCCTACTGGACCCAGTGGCATGATTGTCCAATCCCCATTGGATTGCTTTGATGTGTATTGATAAATGATTGTCATTTGGAGATGATCCTCCACTTAGTAGTTTGGTAATCTTCAGAACATGTTTGGTAATTACCTTAAAGCATATGATTGGGGTTAATTTAGGCTTCTTTGTACAATGAGGCACAGTGGGGGCCCAAAACTGAAGTCAATGGGGTTTGGTGAGGTATTGGGCCTAATAGACCCAATGACATGATTGTACAATCCCCATATGATTGCTTTGATGAGTAATGGGAATGGATTGTTATTGGATAGGTTTAGTAATACCCAAAATATGTTTGGTAATTACCTAAAAACATATGATCTAGGGTTAATTTGGGCTTTTTAGTACTAGGAGGGACAATGGGGGCCCAAAAGTCAAGTGAATGGGGTTTGGTGAGGAATTGGTCCTACTGGACCCAGTGGCATGATTGTCCAATCCCCATTGGAATGCTTTGATGTGTATTGATAAATGATTGTCATTGGGAGATGATCCTCCACTTAGTAGTTTGGTAATCTTCATAACATGTTTGGTAATTACCTTAAAGCATATGATTGGGGTTAATTTAGGCTTCTTTGTACAAGGAGGCACAGTGGGGGCTCAAAACTCAAGTCAATGGGGTTTGGTGAGGTATTGGGCCTAATGGACCCAATAACATGATTGTCCAATCCCCATATGATTGCTTTAATGAGTAATGGGAATGGATTATGATTGGATAGGTTTAGTAATACCCAAAACATGTTTGGTTATTGCCTAAAAGCATATGATATGTGGTGAATTTTGGCTTTTTTGTTCAAGGAGGGACAATGGGGGCCAAAAACTCAAGCCAATGGGGTTTGGTGAGGTATTGGGCTAATGGACTCAGTGGCATGGTGGTCCAATTCCCATAGGATTTCTTTTATTAGTAATGGGAATGGATTGTGATTAGATAGGTTTAGTAATACTCAAAACATGTTTGGAAATTACCTATCATATGATCTAGGGTTAATTTGGGCATTTTAGTACAAGGAGGGACAATGGGGGCCCAAAAGTCAAGTGAATGGGGTGTGGTGAGGTATTGGTCCTACTGGACCCAGTGGCATGATTGTCCAATCCCCATTGGATTGCTTTGATGTGTATTGATAAATGATTGTCATTGGGAGATGATCCTCCACTTAGTAGTTTGGTAATCTTCATAACATGTTTGGTAATTACCTTAAAGCATATAATTGGGGTTAATTTAGGCATCTTTGTACAAGGAGGCATAGTGGGGGCCCAAAACCCAAGTCAATGGGGTTTGGTGAGGTATTGGGCCTAATAGACCCAATGCCATGATTGTCCAATCCCCATATGATTGCTTTTATGAGTAATGTGAATGGATTGTTATTGGATAGGTTTAGTAATACCCAAAATATGTTTGGTAATTACCTAAAACCATATGATCTAGGGTTAATTTGGGCTTTTTAGTACAAGGAGGGACAATGGGGGCCCAAAACTCAAGTCAATGGGGATTGGTGATGTATTGGGCTAATGGACTCAGTGGCATGGTTGTCCAATCCCCATAGGATTGCTCTTATTAGTAATAGGAATGGATTGTGATTAGATAGGTTTAGTAATACTCAAAACATGTTTGGTAATTACCTAACATCATTGATGTAGGGTTAATTTGGGCTTTTTAGTACAAGGAGGGACAACGGGGGCCCAAAAGTCAAGTCAATGGGGTTTGGTGAGGTATTGGTCCTACTTGACCCAGTGGCATGATTGTACAATCCCCATAGGATTGCTTTGATATGTAATGATAAATGATTGTCATTGGGAGATGATCCTCCACTTAGTAGTTTGGTAATCTTCGGAACATGTTTGGTAATTACCTTAAAGCATATGATTGGGGTTAATTAAGGCTTCTTTATTCATGGAGGCACAGTGGGGGCCCAAAACTGAAGTCAATTGGGTTTGGTGAGGTATTGGGCCTAATAGACCCAATGACATGATTGTCCAATCCCCATATGATTGCTTTGATGAGTAATAGGAATGGATTGTGATTGGATAGGTTTAGTAATACCCAAAAGATGTTTGGTAATTACCTAAAAACATATGATCTAGGGTTAATATGGGCTTTTTAGTACAAGGAGGGACAATGGGGGCCCAAAACTCAAGTCAATGTGGTTTGGTGAGGTATTGGGCCTAATGGACTCAGTGGCATGGTTGTCCAATCCCCATAGGATTGCTTTTATTAGTAATGGGAATGGATTGGGATTAGATAGGTTTAGTAATACCTAACACATGTTTGGTAGTTACCTAAAAGCATATGATCTAGGGTTAATTTGGGCTTTTTAGTACAAGGAGAGACAATGGGGGCCCAAAATTCAAGTCAATGGGGTTTGGTGAGGTATTAGTCCTACTGGACCCAGTGGCATGATTGTCCAATCCCCATAGGATTGCTTTGATGTGTATTGATAAATGATTGTCATTGGAAGAACATCCTCCACTTAGTAGTTTGGTAATCTTCATAACATGTTTGGTAATTACCTTAAAGCATATGATTAGGGATAATTTAGGCTTCTTTGTACAAAGAGGCACAGTGGGGGCTCAAAACTTAAGTCAATAGGGTTTGGTGAGGTATTGGGCCTAATGGACCCAATAACATGATTGTCCAATCCCTATATGATTGCATTGATGAGTAATAGGAATGGATTATGATTGGATAGGTTTAGTAATACCCAAAAGATGTTTGGAAATTACCTAAAAACATATGATCTAGGGTTAATATGGGCTTTTTTGTACATGGAGGGACAATGGGGGCCAAAAACTCAAGTCAATGGGGTTTGGTGAGGTATTAGGCCCAAAGGACTCAGTGGCATGGTTGTCCAATCCCCATAGGATTGCTTTTGTGAGTAATGGGAATGGATTGTGATTAGATAGGTTTAGTAATACCTAAAACATGTTTGGTAGTTACCTAAAAGCATATGATCTAGGGTTAATTTGGGATTTTTAGTACAAGGAGGGACAATGGGGGCCCAAAAGTCAAGTGAATGGGGTTTGGTGAGGTATTGGTCCTACTGGACCCAGTGGCATGATTGTCCAATCCCCATTGGATTGCTTTGATGTGTATTGATAAATGATTGTCATTGGGAGATGATCCTCCACTTAGTAGTTTGGTAATCTTCATAACAAGTTTGGTAATTACCATAAAGCATATGATTGGGGTTAATTTAGGCTTCTTTGTACAAGGAGGCATAGTGGGGGCCCAAAACCCAAGTCAATGGGGTTTGGTGAGGTATTGGGCCTAATAGACCCAATGCCATGATTGTCCAATCCCCATATGATTGCTTTTATGAGTAATAGGAATGGATTGTTATTGGATAGGTTTAGTAATACCCAAAATATGTTTGGCAATTACCTAAAAACATATGATCTAGGGTAAATTTGGGCTTTTTAGTACAAGGAGGGACAATCGGGGCCCAAAACTCAAGTCAATGGGGTTTGGTGATGTATTGGGCTAATGGACTCAGTGGCATGGTTGTCCAATCCCCATAGGATTGCTTTTATTAGTAATAGGAATGGATTGTGATTAGATAGGTTTAGTAATACTCAAAACATGTTTGGTAATTACCTAACATCATTGATGTAGGGTTAATTTGGGCTTTTTAGTACAAGGAGGGACAACGGGGGCCCAAAAGTCAAGTCAATGGGGTTTGGTGAGGTATTGGTCCTACTTGACCCAGTTGCATGATTGTACAATCCCCATAGGATTGCTTTGATATGTAATGATAAATGATTGTCATTGGGAGACGATCCTCCACTTTGTAGTTTGGTAATCTTCGGAACATGTTTGGTAATTACCTTAAAGCATATGATTGGGGTTAATTTAGGCTTCTTTATTCATGGAGGCACAGTGGGGGCCCAAAACTGAAGTCAATTGGGTTTGGTGAGGTATTGGGCCTAATAGACCCAATGACATGATTGTCCAATCCCCATATGATTGCTTTGATGAGTAATAGGAATGGATTGTGATTGGATAGGTTTAGTAATACCCAAAAGATGTTTGGTAATTACCTAAAAACATATGATCTAGGGTTAATATGGGCTTTTTAGTACAAGGAGGGACAATGGGGGCCCAAAACTCAAGTCAATGTGGTTTGCTGAGGTATTGGGCCTAATGGACTCAGTGGCATGGTTGTCCAATCCCCATAGGATTGCTTTTATTAGTAATGGGAATGGATTGGGATTAGATAGGTTTAGTAATACCTAAAACATGTTTGGTAGTTACCTAAAAGCATATGATCTAGGGTTAATTTGGGCTTTTTAGTACAAGGAGAGACAATGGGGGCCCAAAATTCAAGTCAATGGGGTTTGGTGAGGTATTAATCCTACTGGACCCAGTGGCATGATTGTCCAATCCCCATAGGATTGCTTTTATGAGTACTGATAAATGATTGTCATTGGGAGAACATCCTCCACGTAGAAGTTTGTTAATCTTCATAACATGTTTGGTAATTACCTTAAAGCATATGATTGGAGTTAGTTTAGGCTTCTTTGTACAAGGAGGTACAGTGGGGGCCCATAACTCAAGTCAATGGGGTTTTGTGAGGTATTGGGCCTAATGGACCCAATGACATGATTGTCCAATCCCCATATGATTGCTTTGATGAGTAATGGGTATAAATTGTGATTGGATAGGTTTAGTAATACCCAAAACATGTTTGGTAATTACCTAAAAGCATATGATATATGGTGAATTTGGGCTTTTTTGTTCAAGGAAGGACAATGGGGGCCCAAAATACAAGTCAATGGGGTTTGGTGAGGTATTGGGCTAATGGACTCAGTGGCATGGTTGTCCAATCTCCATTGGATTGCTATTATTAGTAATAGGTATGGATTGTGATTAGATAGGTTTAGTAATACTCATAACTTGTTTGGTAATTACCTAACATCATATGATCTAGGGCTAATTTGGGCTTTTTAGTACAAAGAGGGACAATGGGGGCCCAAAAGTCAAGTCAATGGGGTTTGGTGAGGTATTGGTCCTACTGGACCCAGTGGTATGATTGTCCAATCCCCATAGGATTGCTTTGATGTGTAATGATAAATGATTGTCATTGGGAGATGATCCTCCACTTAGTAGTTTGGTAATCTTCATAACATGTTTGGTAATTACCTTAAAGCATATGTTTGGGGTTAATTTAGGCTTCTTTGTACAAGGAGGCACAGTGGGGGCCCAAAACTGAAGTCAATGGGGTTTGGTGAGGTATTGGGCCTAATAGATCCAATGCCATGACTGTCCAATCCCTATATGATTGCTTTGATGAGTAATGGGAATGGATTGTTATTGGATAGGTTTAGTAATACCCAAAAGATGTTTGGTAATTACCTAAAAACATATGATCTATGGTTAATTTGGAATTTTTAGTACAAGGAGGGACAATGGGGGCCCAAAACTCAAGTCAATGGGGTTTGGTGAGGTATTGGGCTAATGGACTCAGTGCCATGGTTGTCCAATCCCCATAGGATTGCTTTTATTAGTAATGGGAATGGATTGTGATTAGATAGGTTTAGTAATACTAAAAACATGTTTGGTAATTACCTAACATCGTATGATCTAGGGTTAATTTGGGCTTTTTAGTACAAGGAGGGACAATGGGGGCCCAAAAGTCAAGTCAATCGGGTTTGGTGAGGTATTGGTCCTACTGGACCCAGTGGCATGATTGTCCAATCCCCATAGGATTGCTTTGATGAGTAATGATATATGATTGTCATTGGAAGAACATCCTCCACTAAGTAGTTTGGTAATCTTCATAACATGTTTGGTAATTACCTTAAAGCATATGATTGGGGTTAATTTAGGCTTCTTTGTACAAAGAGGCACAGTGGGGGCTCAAAACTTAAGTCAATAGGGTTTGGTGAGGTATTGGGCCTAATGGACCCAATAAGATGATTGTCCAATCCCCATATGATTGCATTGATGAGTAATAGGAATGGATTGTGATTGGATAGGTTTAGTAATACCCAAAAGATGAATGGAAATTACCTAAAAACATATGATCCAGGGTTAATATGGGCTTTTTTGTACATGGAGGGACAATGGGGGCCCAAAAATCAAGTCAATGGGGTTTGGTGAGGTATTGGGCCCAAAGGACTCAGTGGCATGGTTGTCCAATCCCTATAGGATTGCTTTTGTGAGTAATGGGAATGGATTGTGATTAGATAGGTTTAGTAATACCAAAAACATGTTTGGTAGTTACCTAAAAGCATATGATCTAGGGTTAATTTGGGATTTTTAGTACAAGGAGGGACAATGGGGGCCCAAAAGTCAAGTGAATGGGGTTTGGTGAGGTATTGGTCCTACTGGACCCAGTGGCATGATTGTCCAATCCCCATAGGATTGCTTTGATGTGTAATGATAAATGATTGTCATTGGGAGATGGTCCTCCACTTAGTAGTTTGGTAATCTTCGGAACATGTTTGGTAATTACCTTAAAGCATATGATTGGGGATAATTTAGGCTTCTTTGTACAAGGAGGCACAGTGGGGGCCCAAAACTGAAGTCAATGGGGTTTGGAGAGGTATTGTGCCTAATAGACCCAATGACATGATTGTCCAATCTCCATATGATTGCTTTGATGAGTAATGGGAATGGATTGTGATTAGATAGGTTTAGTAATACCTAAAACATGTTTGGTAGTTACCTAAAAGCATATGATCTAGGGTTAATTCGGGCTTTTTAGTACAAGGAGAGACAATAGTGGCCCAAAATTCAAGTCAATGTGGTTTGGTAAGGCATTGGTCCTACTGAACCTAGTGGCATGATTGTCAAATCCCCATTGGATTGCTTTGATTAATAATGATAAATGATTGTCATTGGGAGAACATCCTCCACTTAGAAGTTTGGTAATCTTCAGAACATGTTTGGTAATTACCTTAAAGCATATGATTGAGGTTTATTTAGGCTTCTTAATACAAGGAGGCACAGTAGGGGCCCATAACTCAAGTCAATGGGGTTTGGTGAGGTATTGGGCCTAATGGACCCAATGACATGATTGTCCAATCCCCATATGATTGCTTTGATGAGTAATGGGAATGGATTGTGATTGGATAGGTTTAGTAATACCCAAAACATGTTTGGTAATTACTTAAAAGCATATGATATATGGTGAGTTTGGGCTTTTTTGTACTGCGAGGGACAATGGGGGCCCAAAATTCAAGTCAATGGGATTTGGGGAGTTATTGGGCTAATGGACTCAGTGGCATGGTTGTCCAATCTCCATAGGATTGCTATTATTAGTAATGGGAATGGATTGTGATTAGATAGGTTTAGTAATACTCATAACATGTTTGGTAATTACCTAACATCATATGATCTGGGGTTAATTTGGGCTTTTTAGTACAAGGAGGGACAATGGGGGCCCAAAAGTCAAGTCGATGGGGTTTGGTGAGGTATTGGTCCTACTGGACCCAGTGGCATGATTGTCCAATCCCCATAGGATTGCTTTGATGTGTAATGATAAATGATTGTCATTGGGAGATGATCCTCCACTTAGTAGTTTGGTAATCTTCAGAACATGTTTGGTAATTACCTTAAAGCATACGAATGGGGATAATTTAGGCTTCTTTGTACAAGGAGGCTCAGTGGGGGCCCAAAACTCAAGTCAATGGGGTTTGGAGAGGTATTGGGCCTAATGGACCCAATGACATGATTGTCCAATCCCCATATGATTGCTTTGATGAGTAATGGGAATGGATTGTGATTGGATAGGTTTAGTAATACCCAAAACATGTTTGGTAATTACCTAAAAGCATATGATATGTGGTGAATTTGGGTTTTTTTTACAAGGAGGGACAATGGGGGCCCAAAACTCTAGTTAATGGGGTTTGGTGAGGTAATGGGCTAATGGACTCAGTGGCATGGTTGTCCAATCCCCATTGGATTGCTTTTATTAGTAATGGGAATGGATTGTGATTACATAGGTTTAGTAATACTCAAAACATGTTTGGTAATTACCTAACACCATATGATCTAGGATTAATTTGGGCGTTTTACTACAAGGAGGGACAATGGGGCCCAAAAGTGAAGTCACTGCGGTTTGGTGAGGTATTGGTCCTACTGGACCCAGTGGCATGATTGTCCAATCCCCATAGGATTGGTTTGATGAGAAATGATAAATGACTGTCATTGGGAGAACATCCACCACTTAGAAGTTTGGTAATCTTCAGAACATGTTTGGTAATTACCTTAAAGCATGTGATTGGGGTTAATTTAGGCTTCTTTGTACAAGGAGGTACAGTGGGGGCCCATAACTCAAGTCAATGGGGTTTGGTGAGGTATTGGGCTTAATGGACCCAATGACATGATTGTCCAATCCCCATATGATTGCTTTGATGAGTAATGGGTATGGATTGTGATTGTATAGGTTTAGTAATACCCAAAACATGTTTGGTAATTACCTAAAAGCATATGATATATGGTGAATTTGGGCTTTTTTGTACAAGGAGGGACAATGGGGGCCCAAAATTCAAGTCAATGGGGTTTGGTGAGGTATTCGGCTAATGGACTCAGTGGCATGGTTGTCCAATCTCCATAGGATTGCTATTATTAGTAATGGGAAAGGATTGTGATTAGATAGGTTTAGTAATACTCATAACATGTTTGGTAATTACCTAACATCATATGATCTAGGGTTAATTTGGGCTTTTTAGAACAAGGAGACACAACGGGGGCCCAAAAGTCAAGTCAATGAGGTTTGGTGAGGTATTGGTCCTACTTGACCCAGTCGCATGATTGTACAATCCCCATAGGATTGCTTTGATATGTAAAGATAAATGATTGTCATTGGGAGATGATCCTCCACTTAGTAGTTTGGTAATCTTCGGAACATGTTTGGTAATTACCTTAAAGCATATGATTGGGGTTAATTTAGGCTTCTTTGTTCAAGGAGGCACAGTGGGGGCCCAAAACTGAAGTCAATTGGGTTTGGTGAGGTATTGGGCCTAATAGACCCAATGACATGATTGTCCAATCCCCATATGATTGCTTTGATGAGTAATAGGAATGGATTGTGATTGGATAGGTTTAGTAATACCCAAAAGATGTTTGGTAATTACCTAAAAACATATGATCTAGGGTTAATATGGGCTTTTTAGTACAAGGAGGGACAATGGGGGCCCAAAACTCAAGTCAATGGGGTTTGGTGAGGTATTGGGCCTAATGGACTCAGTGGCATGGTTGTCCAATACCCATAGGATTGCTTTTATTAGTAATGGAATGGATTGTGATTAGATAGGTTTAGTAATACTCAAAACATGTTTGGTAATTACCTAACATCATTGATGTAGGGTTAATTTGGGCTTTTTAGTACAAGGAGGGACAACGGGGGCCCAAAAGTCAAGTCAATGGGGTTTGGTGAGGTATTGGTCCTACTTGACCCAGTGGCATGATTGTACAATCCGCATAGGATTGCTTTGATATGTAAAGATAAATGATTGTCATTGGGAGATGATCCTCCACTTAGTAGTTTGGTAATCTTCGGAACATGTTTGGTAATTACCTTAAAGCATATGATTGGGGTTAATTTAGGCTTCTTTGTTCAAGGAGGCACAGTGGGGGCCCAAAACTGAAGTCAATTGGGTTTGGTGAGGTATTGGGCCTAATAGACCCAATGACATGATTGTCCAATCCCCATGTGATTGCTTTGATGAGTAATAGGAATGGATTGTGATTGGATAGGTTTAGTAATACCAAAAAGATGTTTGGTAATTACCTAAAAACATATGATCTAGGGTTAATATGGGCTTTTTAGTACAAGGAGGGACAATGGGGGCCCAAAACTCAAGTCAATGGGGTTTGGTGAGGTATTGGGCCTAATGGACTCAGTGGCATGGTTGTCCAATACCCATAGGATTGCTTTTATTAGTAATGGAATGGATTGTGATTAGATAGGTTTAGTAATACTCAAAACATGTTTGGTAATTACATAACATCATTGATGTAGGGTTAATTTGGGCTTTTTAGTACAAGGAGGGACAATGGGGGCCCAAAAGTCAAGTCAATGGGGTTTGGTGAGGTATTGCTCCTACTTGACCCAGTGGCATGATTGTACAATCCCCATAGGATTGCTTTGATATGTAAAGATAAATGATTGTCATTGGGTGATGATCCTCCACTTAGTAGTTTGGTAATCTTCATAACATGTTTGGTAATTACCTTAAAGCATATGTTTGGGGTTAATTTAGGCTTCTTTGTACAAGGAGGCACAGTGGGGGCCCAAAACTGAAGTCAATGGGGTTTGGTGAGGTATTGGGCCTAATAGATCCAATGCCATGACTGTCCAATCCCTATATGATTGCTTTGATGAGTAATGGGAATGGATTGTTATTGCATAGGTTTAGTAATACCCAAAAGATGTTTGGAAATTACCTAAAAACATATGATCTAGGGTTAATATGGGCTTTTTTGTACATGGAGGGACAATGGGGGCCCAAAACTCAAGTCAATGGGGTTTGGTGAGGTATTGGGCCCAATGGACTCAGTGGCATGGTTGTCCAATCCCCATAGGATTGCTTTTATGAGTAATGGGAATGGATTGTGATTAGATAGGTTTAGTAATACCTAAAACATGTTTGCTATTTACCCAAAAGCATATGATCTAGGGTTATTATGGGCTTTTTAGTACAAGGAGGGACAATGGGGGCCCAAAACTCAAGTCAATGGGGTTTGGTGAGGTATTGGGCCTAATGGACTCAGTGGCATGGTTGTCCAATCCCCATAGGATTGCTTTGATTAATAATGATAAATGATGGTCATTGGGAGAACATCCTCCACTTATAAGTTTGGTAATCTTCAGAACATGTTTGGTAATTACCTTAAAGCATATGATTGAGTTTAATTTAGGCTTCTTTGTACAAGGAGGCACAGTAGGGGCCCATAACTCAAGTCAATGGGTTTTGGTGAGGTATTGGGCCTAATGGACCCAATGACATGATTGTCCAATCCCCATATGATTGCTTTGATGAGTAATGGGAATGGATTGTGATTGGATAGGTTTAGTAATACCCAAAACATGTTTGGTAATTACCTAAAAGCATATGATATATGGTGAGTTTGGGCTTTTTTGTACTAGGAGGGACAATGGGGGCCCAAAATTCAAGTCAATGGGATTTGGTGAGGTATTGGGCTAATGGACTCAGTGGCATGGTTGTCCAATCTCCATTGGATTACTATTATTAGTAATGGGAATGGATTGTGATTAGATAGGATTAGTAATATTCATAACATGTTTGGTAATTACCTAACATCATATGATCTGGGGTTAATTTGGGCTTTTTAGTACAAGGAGGGACAATGGGGGCCCAAAAGTCAAGTCAATGGGGTTTGGTGAGTTATTGGTCCTACTGGACCCAGTGGCATAATTGTCCAATCCCCATAGGATTGCTTTGATGTGTAATGATAAATGATTGTCGTTGGGAGATGATCCTCCACTTAGTAGTTTGGTAATCTTCAGAACATGTTTGGTAATTACCTTAAAGCATATGATTGGGGATAATTTAGGCTTCTTTGTACAAGGAGGCACAGTGGGGGCCCAAAACTCAAGTCAATGGGGTTTGGAGAGGTATTGGGCCTAATGGACCCAATGACATGATTGTCCAATCCCCATATGATTGCTTTGATGAGTAATGGGAATGGATTGTGATTGGATAGGTTTAGTAATACCCAAAACATGTTTGGTAATTACCTAAAAGCATATGATATGTGGTGAATTTGGGCTTTTTTTCAAGGAGGGACAATGGGGGCCCAAAACTCTAGTCAATGGGGTTTGGTGAGGTAATGGGCTAATGGACTCAGTGGCATGGTTGTCCAATCCCCATTGGATTGCTTTTATTAGTAATGGGAATGGATTGTGGTTAGATAGGTTTAGTAATACTCAAAACATGTTTGGTAATTACCTAACATCAGATGATCTAGGGTTAATTTGGGCTTTTTAGTACAAGGAGGGACAATGCGGGCTCAAAAGTCAAGTGAATGGGGTTTGGTGAGGTATTGGTCCTACTGGACCCAGTGGCATGAATGTCCAGTCCCCATAAGATTGCTTTGATGAGTAATGATAAATGATTGTCATTGGAAGAACATCCTCCACTTAGTTGTTTGGTAATCTTCAGAACATGTTTGGTAATTACCTTAAAGCATATGATTGGGGCTAATTTAGGCTTCTTTGTACAAGGAGGCACAGTGGGGGCTCAAAACTCAGGTCAATGGGGTTTGTTGAGGTATTGAGCCTAATGGACCCAATGACATGATTGTCCAATCCCCATGTGATTGCTTTAATGAGTAATGGGAATGGATTGTGATTGGATAGGTTTAGTAATACCCAAAACATGTTTGGTAATTACCTAAAAGCATATGATATGTGGTGAATTTTGGCTTTTTTTTACAAGGAGGGACAATGGAGGCCCAAAACTCAAGTCAATGGGGTTTGGTGAGATATTGGGCTAATGGACTCAGTGGCATGGTTGTCCAATCCCCATAGGATTGCTTTTATTAGTAATGGGAATGAATTGTGAATAGATAAGTTTAGTAATACTCAAAACATGTTTGGTAATTACCTATCATATGATCTAGGGTTAATTTGGGCTTTTTAGTACAAGGAAGGACAATGAGGGCCCAAAAGTCAAGTTAATGGGGTTTGGTGAGGTATTGGTCCTACTGGACCCAGTGGCATGATTGTCCAATCCCCATTGGATTGCTTTGATGTGTATTGATAAATGATTGTCATTGGGAGATGATCCTCCACTTAGTAGTTTGGTAATCTTCATAACATGTTCGGTAATTATCTTAAAGCATATGATTGGGGTTAATTTAGGCTTCTTTGTACAAGGAGGCATAGTGGTGGCCCAAAAAAGAAGTCAATGGGGTTTGGTGAGGTATTGGGCCCAATAGACCCAATGCCATGATTGTCCAATCCCCATACGATTGCTTTTATGAATAATGGGAATGGATTGTTATTGGATAGGTTTAGTAATACCCAAAAGATGCTTGGTAATTACCTAAAAACATATGATCTAGGGTTAATTTGGGCTTTTTAGTACAAGGAGGGACAATGGGGGCCCAAAACTCAAGTCAATGGGGTTTGGTGAGGTATTGGGCTAATGGTCTCAGTGGCATGGTTGTCCAATCCCCATAGGATTGCTTTTATTAGTAATGGAATGGATTGTGATTAGATAGGTTTAGTAATACTCAAAACATGATTGGTAATTACCTAACATCATATGATGTATTGTTAATTTGGGCTTTCTAGAACATGGAGGGACAACGGGGGCCCAAAAGTCAAGTCAATGGGTTTTGGTGAGGTATTGGTCCTACTTGACCCAGTGGCATGATTGTACAATCCCCATAGGATTGCTTTGATATGTAAAGATAAATGATTGTCATTGGGAGATGATCCTCCACTTAGTAGTTTGGTAATCTTCGGAACATCTTTGGTAATTACCTTAAAGCATATGATTGGGGTTAATTTAGGCTTCTTTGTTCAAGGAGGCACAGTGGGGGCCCAAAACTGAAGTCAATTGGGTTTGGTGAGGTATTGGGCCTAATAGACCCAATGACCTGATTGTCCAATCCCCATATGATTGCTTTGATGAGTAATAGGAATGGATTGTGATTGGATAGGTTTAGTAATACCCAAAAGATGTTTGGTAATTACCTAAAAACATATGATCTAGGGTTAATATGGGCTTTTTAGTACAAGGAGGAACAATGGGGGCCCAAAACTCAAGTCAATGGGGTTTGGTGAGGTATTGGGCCTAATGGACTCAGTGGCATGGTTGTCCAATCCCCATCGGATTGCTTTTATTAGTAATGGAAATGGATTGGGATTAGATAGGTTTAGTAATACCTAAAACATGTTTGGTAGTTACCTAAAAGCATGTGATCTAGGGTTAATTTGGGCTTTTTAGTACAATGAGAGACAATGGGGACCTAAAATTCAAGTCAATGGGGATTGGTGAGGTATTGGTCCTACTGGACCCAATGGCATGATTGTCCAATCCCCATAGGATTGCTTTGATGAGTAATGATAAATGATTGTCATTGGGAGAACATCCTCCACTTAGAGGTTTGGTAATCTTCAGAACATGTTTGGTAATTACCTTAAAGCATATGATTGGGGTTAATTTAGGGTTCTTTGTGCCAGGAGGTACAGTGGGGGCCCATAACTCAAGTCAATGGGGTTTGATGAGGTATTGGGCCTAATGGACCCAATGACATGATTGTCCAATCCCCATATGATTGCTTTGATGAGTAATGGGTATGGATTGTGATTGGATAGGTTTAGTAATACCCAAAACATGTTTGGTAATTACCTAAAAGCATATGATATATGGTGAATTTGGGCTTTGTTGTACAATGAGGGACAATGGGGGCCCGCAATTCAAGTCTATGGGGTTTGGTGAGGTATTGGGCTAATGGACTCAGTGGCATGGCTGTCCAATCTCCATAGGATTGCTATTATTAGTAATGGGAATGGATTGTGATTAGATAGGTTTAGTAATACTCATAACATGTTTGGTAATTACCTAACATCATATGATCTAGGGTTAATTTGGGCTATTTAGTACAAGGAGGGATAATGGGGGCCCAAAAGTCAAGTCAATGGGGTTTGGTGAGGTATTGGTCCTACTGGACCCAGTGGTATGATTGTCCAATCCCCATAGGATTGCTTTGATGTGTAATGATAAATGATTGTCATTGGGAGATGATCCTCCACTTAGTAGTTTGGTAATCTTCATAACATGTTTGGTAATTACCTTAAAGCATATGATTGGGGTTAATTTAGGCTTCTTTGCGCAAGGAGGCACAGTGGGGGCCCAAAACTAAAGTCAATGGGGTTTGGTGAGGTATTGGGCCTAATAGACCCAATGCCATGACTGTCCAATCCCCATATGATTGCTTTGATGAGTAATGGGAATGGATTGTTATTGGATAGGTTTAGTAATACCCAAAAGATGTTTGGTAATTACCTAAAAACATATGATCTAGGTTTAATTTGGGCTTTTTAGTACAAGGAGGGACAATGGGGGCCTAAGAATCAAGTCAATGGGGTTTGGTGAGGTATTGGGCTAATGGACTTAGTGGCATGGTTGTCCAATCCCCATAGGATTGCTTTTATTAGTAATGGGAATGGATTGTGATTAGATAGGTTTAGTAATACTCAAAACATGTTTGGTAATTACCTAACATCATATGTTTTAGGGTTAATTTGGGCTTTTTAGTACAAGGATGGACAATGGGGGCCCAAAAGTCAAGTCAATAGGGTTTGGTGAGGTATTGGTCCTACTGGACCCAGTGGCAAGATTGTCCAATCCCTATAGGATTGCTTTGATGAGTAATGATAAATGATTGTCATTGGGAGAACATCCTCCACTTAGTAGTTTGGTAATCTTCAGAACATGTTTGGTAATTACCTTAATGCATATGATTGGGGTTAATTTAAGCTTCTTTGTACAAGGAGGCACAGTGGGGCTCAAAACTCAAGTCAATGGGGTTTGGTGAGGTATTGGGCCTAATGGACCCAATAACATGATTGTCCAATCCCTATATGATTGCTTTAATGAGTAATGGGAATGGATTGTGATTGGATAGGTTTAGTAATACCCAAAACATGTTTGGTAATTACTTAAAAGCATATGATATGTGGAGAATTTGGGCATTTTTGTACATGGAGGGACAATGGGGGCCCAAAACTCAAGTCAATGGGGTTTGGTGAGGTATTGGGCTAATGGACTCAGTGGCATGGTTGTCCAATCCCCATTGGATTGCTTTTATTAGTAATGGGAATGGATTGTGATTAGATAGGTTTAGTAATATTCAAAACATGTTTGGTAATTACCTATCATATGATCTAGGGTTAATTTGGGCTTTTTAGTACAATGAGGGACAATGGGGGCCCAAAAGTCAAGTGAATGGGGTTTGGTGAGGTATTGATCCTACTGGACCCAGTGGCATGATTGTCCAATCCCCATTGGATTGCTTTGATGTGCATTAATAAATGATTGTCATTGGGAGATGATCCTCCACTTAGTAGTTTGGTAATCTTCATAACATGTTTAGTAATTACCTTAAAGCATAGGATTTGGGTTAATTTAGGCTTCTTTGTACAAGGAGGCATTGTGGGGGCCCAAAACTCAAGTCAATGGGGTTTGGTGAGGTATTGGGCCTAATAGACCCAATGCCATGATTGTCCAATCCCCATGTGATTGCTTTGATGAGTAATGGGAATGGATTGTTATTGGATAGGTTTAGTAATACCCAAAACATGTTTGGTAATTACCTAAAAGCATATGATCTATGGTTAATTTGGGCTTTTGAGTACAAGGAGGGACAATGGGGGCCCAAAACTGAAGTCAATGAGGTTTGGTGAGGTATTGGGTCTAATGGACTCAGTGGTATGGTTGTCCAATGCCCATAGGATTACTTTTATGAGTAATGGGAATGGATTGTGATTAGATAGATTTAGTAATACCCAAAACATGTTTGGTAAGTACCTAAAATCATATGATCTAGGGTTAATTTGGGCTTTTTAGTACAAGGAGGGGACAATAGGGGCCCCAAAACTCAAGTCATTGGGGTTTGGTGAGGTAATTTGGACCCGGTTGTATGATTGTCCGATTCCCATAGGATTGCTTTGATAAGTAATGATAAATGATTGTCATTGGGAGATCATCCTCCACTTAGTAGTTTGGTAATCTTCATAACATGTTTGGTAATTACCTTAAAGCATATGATTGGGGGTAATTTTAGCTTCTTTGTACAAGGAGGCACAGTGGAGGCCTAAAACTCAAGCCAATGGGGTTTGGTGATGTATTGGGCCTAATGGACCCAATGACATGATTGTCCAATCCCCATATGATTGCTTTGATGATTAATGGGAATGGATTGTGATTGGGAGAACATCCTACACTTAGTACGTTTAGTAATGCCCAAATTATGTTTGGTAATTACCAAACACCTTATGATATGGCGGAAAAGCGAAAATTTCAAATTTGAAAAAGGATTGTTTGGTGAAAATTTGAAGTTTAAAATTTTGGCTTCCCTCCATATTATGTCTGTATTAATATCATATTATTTCCATTCTATCTATCATGTCACATTATTTTCTCTCTATAAATGTTCTAGCTTCTAGCTTCTACTTAATTCTCGAAGTTTTGAGAGAATATGCACCACTGTAGAATTCGAGTTTAGAAGAATCACATAATTGAGTAAGGTGAATATTTAGCATATGTAATTTTTCATTAATTTGTTGTTTTTTTTGTAAATTTTATGTTATTGCGTGAAGGTTGTTGATTTCTTTGTGGTTATTTCGTGTACAAGTATGTCAAGGGAAATCTCATCGTCTGTGAACTGTGAAGAAATATATTGCGACTAGCGGTTTTCCGGTTGCAAAGTTGGAGTCTTGGACTCATGAGAATCCCGGTAGGAGATTTATGGCATGTAAATATTGGGACCGTGACACCAATTCAAGGGGGTGTGCATTTTTTTAGATGGATTGATAAAGAAATTATAGATTGGCAAAGGGATGTGGCAAACCAACTTCTATTTGAGAAAAAACAACGCGGCAAATGAGGTTAATTTGATGAAGAATTAGAATAAGAGGCTTGTTGATGAATTAGAAAAGATGAAGCACGGGATGAGAAAGAAGAAGGTTCATCCAAGGGAAGGGTTATGTAGTATTATGTCTCTCTTTGTTTGGTCATTTTCGTAATAGTGAGTATTTTGATAGTGAAGATTTCGGCTAGAAGATGTTAAATTTGAAATACTATGTAAATGCAACTTGAATGGAGCTTATGAAAGTATTATAAAGCTTTCTTTATTGTTGTCATTGGTTAAGTTATGAGTGTTTCTTACCGGATTTGAGTTTTGAACTTAAAATTTTCATTGATTTCTAAAGTACTTGTTGAAATCTTTGCAAATTAAATGAATTGTGAATGACATCGAGACGTGGCTTGGTCTTAACGATGCGCTTGCAGTTTGGTTATTACCAAAAGTGTTTAAGTGTATTAGGCCAAACAAAATTAGAAGGATTCATGGTTTCATAATTTTTATGAGTGTTTGTATATAAAAATTAGGTTTCTTGAGGTTCTTGGGCTATAGACCCAGTGTTATATATTTCCCCAATCCCTATGTTATTTCTTTGTTGAGTTTTCGTAATTGTTTGAACTATAGTTTGGTAATTACCTGTATAAGTTTTGGTAATATCTAAAACTATCCGTTTTGTGGGTAAAATACGAAAATTAAATTGTTTTAAATAATATGTAAAACCAAGATACTAAGGGCATTATTGTACTTTTGCCGACCACTATGTCATTCAATGAACCGCCAACTTCTCCTTCCCTTAATTTCTCTCTCCTAAAACTACCCTCATTCTCTCTCCTAAACCTTCCATCATTCTCAACTTCCTCCACATTCTCTCTCATCAACCACACTTGCTTCTCCCAAAAAAAAAACCGTGGTTCTCTAAAAAACGCACGGCATATTCTTGGCATCATATCCTGCAACACTTTCGGCATAATTTGTTGAAGGTGAGTTTGAATCTATCGTTTAATTTTTTAGGGCAATTTTGAACTTTTGAATAGTGGCACCATACAACTCCATTCATGATTTAAAGTGTGCAATATATGATTTAAGTATTTGCATAATGAAAGTTAATGTTTTCTCTTGTGGCAATTTCGATTTTTGTTG
The DNA here is from genome assembly GCA_947648045.1 of Beta corolliflora. Classification (NCBI taxonomy): domain Eukaryota; kingdom Viridiplantae; phylum Streptophyta; class Magnoliopsida; order Caryophyllales; family Amaranthaceae; genus Beta; species Beta corolliflora. The sequence continues at coordinate 94,546 of CANSZD010002554.1, forward strand.
GAATTGTGATATTTAATTATTTATTGTTAGCACTTGATTATGAAGTTTGAATTGATAAAAGTACTTGTTTTGATATTTTGGGGGAAGAGGAAGGATTGTGTTTGAATCTTATGAGTTATGCATTTCTATTCTTTCTAACACATCAATTTTGGTGCTTACCAAAATTCTTAAAAGCATGATTTAAGTATGTGAATGTCGAAATTTAGGGTTTGGATTTGTGGTAATTTTGACATTTTTTGGGAATAATGACATATAATTATTTGTTGTTGTCCTATGATTTAAGTATCTGAATAGTGAAAGTTAGGGTTTTGTTGTAAGTTTAGTTTCAAATTGACAATAGAAGAAATTTTTAAAAAAAATTATCATGTTAGTTTTAGAAAAGATGAAAGTTTGAACCATGGTCTCATTGATGAATTACAAAGATATTGTGGTGATGTTTTACAGTTTTTTGTGTGGTTCTCTAAACACTAGTGTTGTCTCACCTGTGTTTGGTGATTACCTAATGTATGGTTGGTGATTACCAAAACATTTCTGAAATTGTCATAATGTTATGAATTGCAAGTTTTCATGTAATCTATGCTAAAATTGTTTGGTTTATGAATTGTTAATGATATCTAGAATAAGGCTAGGTTTATATTTGTCATAGCTTTTTCAATTTCCTTAAGCTGTGTTAGGTAATCTATGCTAGTATTGCCTTTCATGTGTTTGGTGATTACCGAATATGTTTGGTGATTACCAAAATGTTTAAGAAATTGTGGTGATGTTATGAATTGTGAGTTTTCATGTAATCTATTCTATAGTATTATTTGGTTTATGAATAGTAAATTATATCTATAATAAGGGTATGTTTTTAGTTGTCCTTGCCTTTTCAATTCCCTTAAGTGTGTTTGGTAATCTATGCTAGTGTTGCCTCACTTGTGTTTGGTAATTACCTTAACATGGTTGGTGATTACTAAAACTTTATAGAATTTGTGGTGATGTTTTGAATTGTAAGTTTTCATGTTATCTATGCTAGTATTGTTTGGTTAATGAATATTAAATGATGTTTATAATAAGGCTAGGTTTATACTTGACCTATCTTTGGCAATTGCCTTAAATGTGTTTGGTAATTCATGCTAGTGTTGCCTCAACTGTGTTTGGTACTTACCTGGTTTATGGTTGGTGATTACCAAAACTTTCCAGAAATTATGGTGATGATGTAAGTTTTCATGTAATTTATGCTAATATTGTTTGGTTTATGAATAGTTAATGATATATATTATAAGGATTGGCTTATACTTGGCTTAGCCTTTTCAAATCCCTTAACGGTGTTTGGTAATCTATGCTAGTATGTTTGGTGATTTCCAAAAGCGTTACAAAAATTGTGGTGATGTTATGAATTGTGAGTTTTCATGTAATCTATATCTATAGTATTGTTTGGTTTATGAATAGTTAATTGTAGCTATAATAAGGCTAGGTTTTTACTTGTCCTAGCTTTTTCAATTCCCTTAACTATGTTTGGTAATCTATGCTAGTATTGCCTTTCATGTGTTTGGTGATTACCTGAATATGTTTGGTGAGTACCAAAATGTTTAAGAAATTGTGGTGATGTTATGAATTGTCAGTTTTCATGTAATCTATTCTATAGTATTGTTTGGTTTATGAAAAGTTAATTATATCTATAATAAGGGTATGTTTTTAGTTGTCCTAGCCTTTTCAATTCCCTTAAGTGTGTTTGGTAATCTATGCTAGTGTTGCCTCACTTGTGTTTGGTAATTACCTTAACATGTTTGGTGATTCTTTGAAACTTTATAGAATTTGTGGTGATGTTTTGAATTGTAGGTTATCATGTAATCTATGCTAGTATTGTTTTGTTAATGAATATTAAATGATGTTTATAATAAGGCTAGGTTAATACTTGACCTATCTTTGGCAATTGCCTTAAATGTGTTGGGTAATTCATGCTAGTGTTGCCTCAATTTGTGTTTGGTAATTACCTGGTTTATGTTTAGTGATTACTAAAACTTTCCGGAAATTGTGGTGATGATGGAAGTTTTCATGTAATTTATGCTAATATTGTTTGGGATTACCCGGTAACAAATGTAGTGAAGTCGGTGAATTTGATGTTCGAAGTGCAACAAACTATTGTTGATGGATGACGAAGGCGACAGGACCCGTAAGCCTCGAGTTGATGAGATTCCTCTCTAGACTCGTTTCCTCCACCTTGTCATTCGGCGGACCTTCAATGCTCGTATAGGGGAAATCAACATTAACGTGGGTGACATGCGATTATGTTTTGTATCATTTCAAAGACAAAAATGAACATGCCCGTTTCATGGTCGAGGTGATGTCTCATATAAGAAGATCGGATGCTCGTAAGTCTTGTTTACCCTATGGCATGTGGTTGACACGGGTGTTTCAAAATTTGGAGTCGATTTAAAAGGTGAGGTTGTGAAGGAATTGGAGCATGATTCATTTGACCATAAGACCATTAGTCATGCTCTAGGCTTCACTTTTGATGAAGCGGTTGGTAAATGGGTGAAGGGGAGAAAGAGGGGTACAAGCGCAGGCGACAAAGGGGAGAGAAAAAGAGCCGATGGGCCAAGTGGAAGGACCGATGGGCCGAGTGGAGAAACTTTTGCTACAGTTATTCCATCCATTGGGAGAAATGTTGCCGAGACTTTGAGTAACTCACAATATGCCTTGGTGGAGACCAAAATTGTTCAAGAAATGCTCAAACGTGCATATCCGGAACTTTTTCCCGATGATTACATGCATGGCCTAAGGAAGAGGATGCATTTGGAGGTGATGAAAGCGACCACTACAAGCGGGCCTCGACAGGGAGAAGAGGAAACCGCAGATAGCGGGGATGAAAATTGTGGTAAAAATTATTGAATTTGTTATTTATATGGTACTTAATAGGTTATTAGGCCATTACATAATATATAAATGTCGAATAAGGTAATCTGGTATTGTTTGGTAATGACCTAAACATGTTTAGGCATTACCTACAACTTAATAAGCTGATGATTGTTCATCTGCCTAATTATAGTAATCACCAAAATCCTTTTAGTCATTACCTAAGTCTTAAAAATTTAGGATTATGTTATCTAAAATAGTTTAGTAATGTCCTGAGCATGTTTAGGTATTACCTAAATGTTAAAAAGTGTAGGAGTAGGTACTATGGCTTTTTTTTGTCACCATTACATAATATATACATGTGGAATAAGGTAATCTGATATTGTTTGGTAAGGACCTTAACATGTTCAGGTATTACCTAAAACTTAAAAAGCTGATGATTATTCATCTGCCTAATTTTAGTAATCACTTTTAGTCATTACCTAAGACTTAAAAATTTAGGATAATGTTTTCTGATATAGTTTGGTAATATCCTGAACATGTTTAGGTATTACCTAAATTTTATATGATATAGTTTTGAGTGAGTACTATGCCTGTTTTAGGTAATGATTTTCAGTCGTTACCATTTTTTATTAAACTCAATGTATTTGATTGAATTGGTTGCTGAATGTACCACGAGTTACGATCGTGTGATGGTGATGGTGATGGTGATGGAGAAGAAGAGGAAGATGATGGAGAAGAAGAGGAAGATGATGGAGAAGCAAGTGATACCTATGCCTCTGACCCCGAGAATTAAATTGATGTGTAATGTTTGGTGCCTGAATTATATATTTTTAATATGGTTTTGTGGAAATACTTACTATTAAGTTTGTAATGTTTCTCTTGGTAGTTGGTACTATAACTTTTGTTGACATACTTACTATTAAGTGTGTAATGTTGTCTTTCCATTAGGATATATGGGTTGTATTTGGTTTTGAAGCACGATGTTTCCTTTGCTTATTGGTATTAAAACTTATAATTACAAATTAATCAATATGATATAAATGTGTGATTTCAATTTTGCGGATTTGGTTATTACCTAAACTGGTTTGGTAATCACCAAATATGAAGAAAATGATGATTGTATTTGTCTTTGTTAAGTTATTACCTAAACTTGTTTGGTAATCACCAAACACTAAAAAAGTGGTTCTCTAAAGCCCTGGTGGTGATTATCAATTTTGTTACATTTTATATAAGATAGATATTTCTTTTTGTGATTTGAAGTTTGATTGTTTTGTTAGTAATGACCTGAATTTTGTTTAGTGTTTCTCTAAGGCCCTCTTGGTGATTATCTTTAATCACCTGAAATTGTGATTATTGTGTAAATTTTTATGTATCTGGTGATTTGCTAAGTCATCAAATAATCAACTTTTTAAAAGATAATAGCAATTTTAGGGGCAGGTTCACATTTTAAATATAAAAGTCAATTTAATTTATTTATTATTATTTTACCCACCAAAAACTATATAGCACATAAGCAATTTTTTTGAGGTCATAACCCAAAAAATGTTTGACCTGTCAAGAATATGAATAATAGGCTTATTAGTTTGATGATGTTTGAGCTCTTCAGATCAACTTCGGTACTTATGTTCTGAAGAGCTTTAGGTAATTACAAAACACATTTTGGTGATTACCAAATAGTTATAGACCAACTAATGTGTTCTGATAAGGTTTGGATAATTACTAAAACATGTTTGGTGATTACCAAACAATGTCAGACCCACTTCTACATTTCTGGGTATGTTTTGGTAAGTACTGAAACAATGTTGGGGATTACCAAACAATGACAGTCAGTAGGCCAAAATGTATATTGAGATGGGTTTGTATAGCTTTCTAAAAGATACAAAAAAAATCATGACCTCAATAAGAGATACAAAAAAAATAATGATTCCCAAAATGATTGCGGGCACCAACCAATAACTAGCAATTATAACTACCAAAATGGTTGGGGCCCTCAATCAAAAACTAGGGGATCCTTCTGAAAGTGAGAAACTTCGTAGCACGAAATGCACTCTGCTGCTTCTCCAGATAAAAATGTTCTAGGCATAAGATTCTTTAGGATGTCGCTAAGTTTGGGGGAGTCGCTTGTGTCAGGTTTTTTGTGCGGAGTAACGGGAGGTGTGTTGTTCAGGTCGAATGACTTGGTTGAGCTCTCGTCCGCATTCTTCTTAGGCGTGGAGGGGTCATTGAACTAACATTTTTGCTTCTTCGTTTTTGGCTTACCCTTTACCTGCACTACCTTCGGATCATTTAAACCAACCAAAACCCTTGGAGATAAGATTTGGTCATTCAACTTTGGTGGAGCAAACAACTGAAGCTTGAAGAAAGCTTCCTTCAGCTTTTGTGATGACTTGTACGTTCTGGAATACGCCGTACAAAGTTTTTTTGCTTCCAATGTGAGGTACGCAAACCGTCCAAGTACCGCGGCTTCGTCATTGCTCTTGAAGTTATCCATGGCCTCGCTTGGATTAGAGATTATCTTTGCATATCTTGTCCATCGGCGGAGAATGTTTCCCACCGGAATCTGATCAAAATAAGCAGACTTCATGACAGCAAACATGTGGCGACATGGGAAACCAACCGATTCACACTTCATACAACAACAATACATTGTCTCAATTCTTTTATAATGAGCAACAACGTACTGTGCATCTTTGTGCTCGGTGTTTGATAGCCAATAACATGTAACTGGACCATCGGGATGGAAATGTTCAACTTCAGTATCAATCATGACGTGCATTCTTTCATACTCAAGTTCCTTACACATCAAGTCATAAGCACCCCGCGTATATATAGTTGATGCATGTTCTTTGACATTCTTCAAGACTCCTTTGACCACCGGTGTTGTGTGTTCCGTGATGTAGTCATCTTCTGTCTCAGTGAATCTGATTCTTTTTAGTGTTATGTCGTACAATGCAACAAATCTATACAACTTTATTTTTGTTCCAAGAACCGTCTTCAAAGGGCGGTTCATTGACTCGCATCTCTGTGTGCTTCTCATACCTATTCAGTGGTTAAATCAATGAGAACATTGTACATGAATAATTTAGGTAATTACTGGAACAAGCATTAATTCTTACTTAACATGTTAGGTACTTACCAAAGCACATCTAGGTAATTACTAAACGCTCACAGTGACCTTTAGTGTGTAGTCAGAAGTGGGTATTGAGTGTTTAGTAATCACCTAGACTAGGTATGGTAATTACCTAAACAGTAAAAAGTTATGCATGGTGGAAAATAATTTGGGTTTGTTCTTAAGTGGGTATTGACTGTTTAGTAATCACCTAGACTAGGTATGATAATTACCTAAACATTAAAAAGCTAAGCATGGAGGAAAATAATTTGGATTTGTTGTTACCGGCAAAAAACTGGCCATGCATAAATGCTTCTCCCCATTTTTCCTTGTCATTATACAGATCCGCGGCCCATTTTTTTCTTGCAATTTGTACTTTACAACAAGTTCACGCCACGCCTCTTCAAATTCTTCTCTTGTTCGGCATTTGTCCACGCATTTCATGAAGTTGCTTTGCCAAACCGTTTTCCTCCTTTTTTTTTATATTCCTCATCAAATGCCACAAACATAATCTATGATGGGCATTTGGTAGGACAATCTTGATTGCGCGGCCATGGCCTTGTCTCCATCGATTATGACCAGTGTATGCGGTATATTTCCTTCTCCAGATTGGACCAAGCTTGCTCCAAAACCCTTGTATAGGTCTCCGTTGTTTCATCCGAAACCAAAGCAACGGCGAATGGGGCTATTTTCCCGTGGTGATTGATCTGGACGATCACCACTAATGGCTTATTGTAAGCGTTGCCCTTGTTAGTCGTGTCAAACGCAATGACATTACCAAATGCTTTGTAATTACGGCGGGATTGCCCATCACACCAAAACATCTTCTCCAAGTCTTTGTCTTTGTCCGTGTGTATTGTAAGAAAAAGTCATTGTCATCTTTGTTTTGCACATAGCAAGTATGCCATTACCGCCTCTGCATCACCATCGCCGATTTCTTCCTTTTGTAACTGGTTAATAGTGGTGTACATGTGCTTTGCTAGGAAAGAAGCTTTATCTGGACCTCCTGCTTCTTGAACAAAATTACGCATAGTTACACAAGGAGAAACTCCCGAATTAATCATGGATTTAATACGACTCTTGTCAGCCTCGGAAATATTACGATGGTGCCTGTGAAAAGATAAGTAAATGACACATTTTTAATTGTGAAGGTGAACCACACAATGGCACATTTTATGATATAAATCATGTTTACTAATCATAAATGTCCACCTACTGACCATATTTGGTAGTATTTAAAAACAAGTTAAGTAATCTTGAAACAGATACATTCGGTGTTAGGTAATCGGCGAGATAGTGTTTTGGTAATAACCAAAGATAAAAAACCATTTACTCCAAATATTTGCATTTTATGGTTGGTTAGGTAATAACCAAATACAAGATAGGTAATAACCTAACAGTGAAGATAATTTCTTAAGAAACATCATCTTAGAAGAAGTAAATGTAATGAACCCATCTTGAAAATACCTTATGAATGGTTGTTGGTGTGGGGAACAAGATCATGATTGTGGACATCATTGAATTCCTTGACAAAGTATTTTCTGAACCTTATCCCATTTGAACTTAACAATCGCTTGACAACCGCATCTTGTAAGTGCTCTTTTCGAAATCTTCCTATTTGGATTATCCAAGTATTGGTTATTACGAAAACCTTGCTTCTTGCACCATATGGTTTTTGAGGTGAAGTGATCACCACTTGCACCCTTAGTTGGGGCCTTGTGTCGGATTCCAAATCCTTTAACCTTGGCATACAACATATAAAACCGAACACAATTTTCAAGAGTGTCAAAGTATAATTGCTTCATATCTTCCTCATTGAAATCTTCTAGATCTTTGTCAAATTTCTCCCAAATCTCCATATCAAAGAAAGTATTTGACTCGTCAATATCTTCATCCATCGGGGACTTAGGTGTATCCCGAGCTTTGTCTTGTTCGTGAATTTTGTGAGTATTCTTCAAGTCATCGAACTCATCAATATGTTCAGTATCGTCACCCTTTGCGGACCTTGGTGTGTGAATAGCTTCATCTTCCATATCAAGTTTTTGATTAACCTCCAAGCCATGTATATGTTCATTGTGCTTCGTTGACACCATGAGTTTACGTATTGTTCATACGCACTCCAATAACCTCTGAATGGAAAATGTTGAATATAATTAGAAATCTGCATCATTAACATTTGCTAAAGCCAATGCAATCATTAAAATTAAGTGGAATACCAATGCAATCATGTGTTTGGTTATTACCTAATTATGTTTGGTGATTACCAAACCATTCCAGAAATTGTAGTGATGTTATGAATTGGAAGTTTTCATGTAATCTATGCATGCTAGTGTTATTTGGGTTATGAATAGTTAATGATATCTATAATAAGGCTAGGTTTATATTAGTCCTAGCCTTTTCAATTCCCTAAGCTTGTGTTTGGTAATCTATTATAGTGTTGCCTCACTTGTGTTTGGTGATTACCTGATGTATGTTTGGTGATTACCAAAATGTTCTAGAAGTTGTGTTGATGTTATGAATTGTAAGTTTTCATGTCATTACGCTAGTATTGATTGGTTTATGAATAGTTAATGATGACAATAATAATGTTAGGTTTCAACTTGTCCTATATTTTTGAATTCCCTTAACTTTGTTAGGAAATTACGTATATGTTTGGTAATTACCTAAATATATGCGGGTAATTACTAAACATGTTACGTACAAGGATACATTTATACCACTATTTAAAGTTTTAAAAAATACCATTGAAAGAGAATGGTTTTTGTTTGAAAAAAATAACATTCAAAGAAAAAGCTATATTTAAACTTAGAATCTTCACTATGGTTCTTTTGCTTGCGAAAAATAAAATAAATATAATGGTTTGTGAAGTTCAAAATTTGTAGGGTTTACTTTTTTTATTTTTGAGGGGAATTTGTAGGGTTTACATTTGTTTTTAACTTTTAATTTATGTGGAACTATAATATTATGAAAGTTAAATCTTAAGCATTGATTGGTTTTTCAAAGTCAAATACTACATTTATTGTTGTTACAACCATAAAAAAAACAACAATAAATGCTTTAGATGATGATTATGAATGTTATCATAATTATATTTTGAGGATTTTGTCATTTCATGTAATGGAAGTAAAGACTCATTTTGTAATATTAATACATAATTCATTGTTTAATAACAAAAATATAAATTTAGGATATAAAAAATCTAACCTTTTTCTTTGTAGATGAAGGTTTCCTCCAATGGAGATTGAACTTGACTTGAGTTGATGGGTTACGTAACAAAAGTAAGTAAGAAAATAGAGGTTAAGGTAAAAAAATATTTTATATTTTCTTTTACCTTTATTTTGCTTTAAAAAATTTTGTCTAAATTTATTTAGGGAAACCGCCCCCTTTACTCTTCTTCCCCCTTTTTCTCTTCCCACTCTTCTTAAGTCACTATCATTTTTCTCTCTCCTCCCTAACCGCCATTTTCCTCTCTCCATCGTGCCTTTTTTTTTCGTTTCTCTCTCTCCTCCCTAGCATCCACTTGTATTTTTCCATCGCCAGGCGTGAAAAAGCTTGCACAACTTGCTGAAAAGCTTACCGAGGTTAGTTTTGGAGCCACATTTTCATCATGTTTTGGTTTTGTTTTAGGTTCCAATCTTAGAAAGGAGAGTAAGTATAGTGTTCTTCCTGTTTTTGGTTATTTGTCTATGTTTCAATGTAGTTATTTTGTGAATGAATTATATGATGGGGTTGGTTTGTTATGATAAGTAATTAATTTGAATTTTGCCGTAAAATAGTTTTGAGTGTTGTAAAATGTTGTTTTATGGGTTTTGGTTATACTTGTGGTTTAGGATGGTCCTTGATGAAAAAACATTTGAGTAAAATCCACTTGTGAATGTAATTTTGAATATTTGTAAATAGAGTTTTTGGTAAATAGCTTAATTTTTGGGAATGATGTATATTATTGGAGTTGTTTTATTTGTGAACTAGATTGTGATTTATCTTCAAAGTTTAATGACAAATTATATCTTGTGTCACAAAAGTTGTGTAACACTTGAATTTTGGGAATGATGTATATTGTTGGGGTTGTTTTGTTTGAGAACTTCTTTGATTTTTCTTCAAAGTTTAATGGGAACTTCCATGATTTTTTCTTCAAAGTTGTGCAATATATTTGTTAAATTTGTTGCTATTTATGCTTCGATGTCGTTTTTTTAATCAATAAGATGCAACATATGGTGATTACCTAAAGCGATTGGTGATACGGAATATGTTTGGTCATTACCAAACGATTTTGGTAATTACCAAAACCGTCTGTAATTGTGATTTTTGTTAAGTGTTGAGATTCTTTTAATGTTGTTAGGAACGATGTCAAAGCGAAAGCAATCCGAATCGGATGACCTAGTTATCATACCTCTTGCTAAGCGGCAAACCAATATGCCGAGTTCATCCATAAGCAAGGTATTGATGATACTATAATTCTTTATGGACTTTTGTTGCCTTTTTTTGAAACTCGATTTTTGAGTAATTATTTATACTTTCTAATATCCACTGAGAATACGTGGTCAACTTTAGGAGATCTTGAGCGGTTTGTTGAGGTCATTAAAAGTTTCCGAGGGAAAAGAAGAACGTTTTGGTCGAACTTGTTTTTTGATTTCTTGTTTTCCATAAATTGCAAGGTCATAAGGAAAACAATGTGTAAGTGGGTGATTGACCACTTCGATCCTAAAACACACATCTTAGATATTCATGGGAAGCAAATGCACTAACCCCTGACGCATGTGGAGTGGTTGTTGGGGTTTAAAAGCATAGGCTTTGATATTGACAATAAAATGCTTGACGACAATTATGAGGAAAGGTTTATGGGGTTGGCTAATATGGATGTAGATAGTATGGCCGTGAATCTACGCAAACTTGATCATGATGATAAGTTGTTCAAGGCATTGTTCACCCTCTTCATGATGACTACAGTACTTTCGCCCACTCCTGATTGTAGACCCAAGGAGGGATGGCTTCATGTTGTGGTTAACGCGGAGATGATTCCGCAATGGAATTACGCCAAGTTTATCTTCGACACTTCAGTCAGTGAAGTGGCTAAATTTCAAGCCAACCCATCGGTGCAAATGTTAGTGGTTGTTTCTGTTTTGGATGGTAAGTATTCATTACTTTTTTGCCTCTTCACATGTATAAAAGTTGGTCTGACATTGTTTGGTAATCACTAATATAGTTTTAGGCATTACCTAAACCTCTTCAGAACACGTATAAGTTGGTCTGACATTGTTTGGTTATCACCAAAATAGTATTAATAATTACCTAAACATTTTCAGAACACATAGAGGTTGATCTGACATTGTTTGGTAATTACCAAAATTGTTTTGGTAATTACCTAACACTCTTGAGAGCACAAGTATATAAGTTGGTCTGACATTGTTTGCTAATCACCACAAAAGTTTTAGTAATTACCTAGCACTCTTCATAACACAAGTATGATGAAATGTTCAATTGTGTGGTTTACCTTGAGCAATAATTTTGTTTTTTAATTGTTATATCTGCAACAGTTGATTTTCGCTGAGTACTCTTCGGTTTGTGGCCTCGACGAGATTTGGAGGTTTAAGACTCTAAGAGTGGTTGACTGGAGTGATGCGAACACCAAGCGATTGAATGACGCCGTCGTTGAGTTGCAAGATTCTTACAGAACCCCGAAAGTGAGTTTGTAAAAGATCATTAAGTCCTTGAGTTGTAAGTTGTTATTTGACAATTTAGTGAAGTAAATATTTATTGTTTTGTTCATCTCAGTTGATGCACAAGATTGAAAATGAGAAGGAGTTGATCAGGGAAATTTACCGAACGATTTAGCGGCAAATTGCTTGAAGATGCAGTTTGTCATATTGAATAAAATTGACCAACTATCGCATAATTTTAACCAAATGTTCAAATGGATGCTTGAAGGTCCGTGCTCTAGTAGTATAATTCTTACCAAATATGTTATGATTGCATTAATTTGGGTTCTTTGGTTGTTAAATGAGATGCTAATTTCTTATGTGGATTGTAGTTATAATAGTGTAGGTTGATATTTCAAAAGTTGTGTTGCCTATACTTTATAGAAATGTGGAATAAGGTAATCTGATATTGTTTGGTAATGACCTAAACATGTTTAGGCACTACCTAAAACTTAAAAGATGGTGATAGGTCATATGCCAAAGTTTATTAATCACCCAAATACAGTTAGTAATTACCTAAGATTGAAAGATTTAGGATTATGTTATCTGAAATAGTTTAGTAATGTCATGAATAAGTTTAGGTAGTACCTAACTGTTAAAAAGTATATGTTTAGGTAATGAGTTTCTGTTTGGTAATTACCAAACCCAGTCCGGTGATTACCTAACACTACATGTACTTATTTAAGTGATTACCTGAGTTTCTTTTGGTTACTACCCAATATGGTCAGTAGGTGGACATATATTGTATTTTTTTTGTGGATTGAATGTGATGGTGCAATTTTATAAATGAGAGAAGTTTTAGCTTTGATCTTTGTTATTTGATTGTTTCTAATCTTATCATTTGATTATTTATGAAGAACATAGCAGTAAACAGGTTGCCCAAAACTCAGATGGTGATGATGATGGAGATAATGATGAAGAATTCAGTGATGTGAGCCCTATGGCTAAGGGTGAGAAAGCTGGCACGGATTCCGCTAGTGAGAGCGATGATGAGGAGTTACAGAAGCCGACTCAACGCAAAAAGAAGTTGACATTTGCCAATCTACTTCAGGAAAGTAGGACACCCAAAAAGGGTAAGACACCAACAAAGAGTGATTGGAAGGTTACACCTAAATCCACAAAAACACCTCAACTGCCTAAAGAAACTGAAAAGGGTAAGAAAACTCAAAAAGGAGAGGAGGATGTAATTGGTGTTGAGGAGATTGGTGATGTTGATGTTGAGTCCTTACTTAAAGCAACCCTATTCCGTTAAGGGTGTTGAACGTAAAGAAGGAAGTGAGAAAGAAAGCAATGTGAAGGGAAAAGGAAAAAAAGAGCAACCAAAAAGAAAGAACGAGTGTTTATAAGAAGAAAGAGGAAGAAAAGAAGGAAGAGACGAGGAAGACGAAAAAAGGAAAAGGTGGAACAGGAGAAGGTGGAGGAAGAGAAGAAACATGAGGCAAGAAGAAAGAAAAGAGGAGGATGAGAATAAGGAAGAGAAGAAGGAAGAGAAGGAGGAAAAGAAGGTTGAGGAGGAGGAAGATGAAGAAAACGAAGACGAGGCGGAGGGAGATGGAAAGAAGGACAAGAAAATTGAACTAGACAATGATGATGGCAATGGGTCGAGAAAAGGCAATGGTGTAGGTGGGACTTCATTCGAGAATAAGCCCGAGGAAAGCTCCGAGCCTCCTATATGGGGCAAGAGGGTGGGCCTAATCCTTCAGAGACACTACCAAAGCACCAACGAAGAGGACAAAGATAAAGACCCTACTCGTGAAGGGAAAGAAAAAAAAATCTTGAGGTATATTTTTCACTTTGTTACCTTTTTTTGGTAATAACCTAAAATGTGTTAAGGTAATAAGTAATAATTAGTGATTCTATTTTGGTTATAACCTAAAGATGTTTAGTGTGATGACTTAATATGACAGGAGTTGAGTTTTCATTTTCATACAATTTGGTGATTACCTAAAAATGTTTTGGTACTTCCTAGACATGACTGATTCAACTTTCTTATCTGTTTGGGGATTACCTAAAGAGGTTAAGGTAATATTCAAACAGAGTAATTCAACTTTGATCATTACCCAAACTTATTTAGGTAATAACTTAACATAAGGGAAATACGGTTTTCACTTTATATTCCTGTTTGGTGATTACCAAACAAGTTTAGGTAATAACTTGAACATAAGCGTTCTCTCGTTTTAGAAGTAATAAAAAATTCTTCATCAATGATTGCATTTAGGATGAGGTGAAGTGGAATTTCAAGATCAGGATTGCCACAATCCGTCGCGTATTGCACGGATTAGAAAAGACTTAAAGGGCTATTGTGGAGTATGTGTTTGATGACCACACGAAAGGACATGGAGTACTGTTTTGTGATAATTCTTTTGCTCAGTTTCATTCTTGCTTTTTGTCATTCACCGTGCTTTATGTATGGTGATTTTTGTTTGTTTGGCGGGCAGTGGAGTTAGTAGCTGATCTCCCAGAGTGGATCCGAGCCACACGTTAAGACCCCTCCGAACTCCATATCCTCTTGCGCTGTCACGGAAATAGTATGAACATCTTGGTGACTCCATTGATTACACATAAACATAATAGTTGCGCTGATATTGAGCACACGTGACGAGCTATCAATGTAAGTTGAGTTAGAGTGAGTGTGAAAAACCCATCTTCATTCTACATCCCAACAACATTACAAGTACGTTATTTACACATAAACATAATAGTTAAGTGATATTGAGCACACACATGCATTGCATTTAGGATGAGGTCTATCGATGTTTATTTTATTTGCCGCAAAGCTTTATAATTATTTACTATGTGTTATTTTCGTTAAGCGCATGGATCACAGCAAAATTTAATAGGCGAACGAGCACGGTGATGGGAAGCAAGGACTCTTCTTTGTATAATCCCACTTATTAAAACGACCTACCTATCATACAAAACTTTCTGCGTGCCCATCTGTACTCCACTATGCACTCCTTAGCCAAAGATTTTTCCTAACTTCTCTTTTAATAGGGTCCCGATATTTATGTATGTAGTTTCTTGTTCTACGTAGTTTGTAGGACCCCGGATCATTGGTTTTCCTAATTATTTTCTCATTGCCGCAATGTTGGTTCACACTTCTTTTTGATTCGGATCAGGGGGCAAATTCTAAAAAGCGACTTAAGTATGTCGGAGAAGCGGTTCAACCGATAGAAGTCTTATTAGTACTTTATACGAAGGGTTCATTTTTGCGTTGTTTAAATTTTTTTGTAATTTGACCCCGCGTAGGTGAAGAAGTTGTGCAATTTAAATCGACTGGAAAGATGGATGTATACGGCCGCGGAAGATCCGGATATGCCTACTTGGTACTTGAAATCTATCAGTATTCCGATTCGGAAAATAGGTAATTTTCAATAACATATAATTAGTCACTTGAAATCTTATTGTGCTAGTGTGAACATAGTGATCTTGGGTTTAAGAAATCATGTTAATTAATTGTTAAATCATTATAAGATATGATTGTGGGATGTATGTCATTAGGCTACTGGAGACAAGGAATTTGGAGAGTTTGGAGCAGCCCTCGACATTTTAAGGTTGTGCCCAGTACTGGGTTATTTGGTAATTACCATAACATGTTTGAATGACTACCAAAAACATCTATGACTCTTTATTTGGTTTTCTTGCGGAGTCTTAGGTAATGACTGTAGCTTGCACCCATTCATTACGTAGCACCAAATTTATTTTTACATAAGGTGTTTAGGTAACTTGGTTCTTATTGTCTTAATGCAGAGATGCAGGCCCAGTACGCCAAGCACATATTCGTCTTTCTTGAGGAGCTAATACGAAGAGAGGAATGAGTTGTGGCAACATTATTTCACTAGCGACTATTTTCATGGTTGTGGTTTGGATATGTTATGAACATAGGTTTACGGTTTGGATAATATTTATTTACAAGACATATATTTGGATATTATTTCACTTTT